>APFE030359996.1:2967-48256 GCA_000404065.3 Pinus taeda | reverse complement strand
TGGGGGAAAAGAGAGAAGAATGAGCCTATTTGTTATCCTTTGTCTCAGAAGAAACCTTATTACCACTCTTGAACATGACACTTTTCATTCACCTGGGTTGGGAAATCCTTTGCCTCACAGTTGATCAAACCACATTGAAATTCTTCAGCCGGGTTCCGTGTATTAACTTTGAGTCATTCGTCACCAAGCCATCTGTTGTGTCGTTATGTGTTCAAGAGGCCTGCAAACAAAACATTCAACTGCAAAATACCTGTCATCCGTTTTGACCATCCCTGAGTCAGTCCTTACAACAACATTTCTTCAACTTGAACTATGATTTCGTGTTGTGGGCTTGCTTGCGATGGGTCGCTTTCTATCGACATCAGCACATTATCTAGAGAGATGACTTAGAAATCGTCAGTACCTTGAAGTCTGCATGCATCAATGGCAGGTTTCTGGCCTTTGACGTCAGTTTACATCATTGACTTTCGATCGAAGGACTTCGTGAAATGTTCGACATCAACTCATTCATTCACATCTCATGGATTGTATTGGGTACTTTGAGAACCATTGACATCACTGGTGGTCTCTCTCACACTTGTTAAAAGTTTACATCATCAACTGGTAATCAAGTGGTTTCTACCATGTTCGACATCGACTCATTTATTCGCATGGCTAGAATCGTACCATTTCGGGAAGTAGAAATGAAAACCCTGGATCTAGTTTCCACCATCCAAGATGCAAGGAGTTTTGTCATCATTATATAGTAGACCAATTATAAACAGATAGCTGCGTCCATACTGTGTCTACATGAGTCTATGATTATGATGTACTACGAAATCATTCCTGTATCAGAGAAGTAGTTAGTCTGTTAGTTAAAGTTTTTTGATATGAGTATGGGAATACCTACCTCAGCGATGATATAATCTTATACATGTATTTTGTGTTGGAAATTGTAGGTTCTGACTGGGCTCTCCACAAAATAATCCTTGAAATGATAAAGTACTTCACCCTTCCTAGATGATATAAAACCCTAATCTACTACAGGCTTCGCACTTTAGGGGGCAATCTATTACACTAAAATTTGTCACCATGACTATTTGCAGTTAGTATGGATCCATCAATTGCCATACTATCCTCCTTGGCAAGTCTCATACCTCTGCTCTCCATGTCAAACTCCAAGAAAGAGAAAAAGTCTTTAAAAATCTATTTATCTCTGGGTACGCAGTTTCTCTCAGCCTTACCTACGTGTACGCAACCCAAGTTCACAATACCTGCGTACTTGTACGCTCTGTATGTAAAGGGGTGGGTGCGTACCCCTGTAAAGGTCAAAAAGCACGAGTTTCATCTTAAAAAAGTTACTTATGGTCATTTCTAGAGCATTCTAGAAGCTTGTTCGACGTGTATTGAGCACCTCCAGATGGTTCATGTATCCCTATGAAAGAGGAACTTATCCCATCAAGAGGGGAGCTATCCCATCCAAAGAGGGGCTTATCCCATTGATGGTGGACCTGATTAACTTCCTCTAGAGCACTATAAATATAGGCATTGGGCCAAAAGGGAGGGAGGTTAAAAGCTGAATATTCCAAAGGGTAGATGCTACTCGAATTAGGACTTCCTTGTAGAAGCTTGTGAGGAGAGATTCCCATCCTCTCTTGTTTCATTTGGAAGTGGGTGAGCTTATCAAAGTAAAGGAAAACTCTTGCTGGACCCTAGGAGGGACCTGCACAACACCAAGGCTCAGGTTGTAATGGTTTCTTTTGTTTCCTATTAATACAAATAAGTCCATTCTTCTCAACAATTTGTTATTTATGAGTTGTTTCATATACTCCTTGGTCTGTATGTTGAATATGTTTTATTTTATGAGATATTCAAGTGCTTTTTAATCGTTTGATTGTTAGTGAATGCAAGTTTCAGAGAGAAGGAGGAGCTCATCCGGATCGACGAGGCTGGACTACTACAACAGCGTTGGACTACAGGTAGGATCTAAACACTTGATCTCTTATATGGTAAATGCATATTTAGAGAAGGATTGTTCTTAATTGTCTTGTTTGTCACTAGAAAGCCTTAAGCTTCTAGGGAGGTTGGTTTTGTCCGCAAAATTAACTCTTTCCGCATGACAGTACCACAATCACTCATAAAGATCCTTGGACATCCAAATCGCATCAGTACATGATCAAATAGGAACTTCACGGTCGTCGCGCCTGTGAAATCCTTCGCTGGTTGTGCTTCTGCCCAACGAGTCAAATACTTCGTCGCAGTGATAATGTACCTTGCTCCTGTCTTCCCTTGTGGCTGGATGGATCCTACAAAATCTATTGTGCACTTTTCGAAGGGTTGCAACTCATTTGTGGATTCAAAGGTATTTCATCCCTCTGTGATGTCTTACCTGTTCATTGACATACATCACATGCCTTACAATATGCTTTTAAATCCTGATGAAGGGTTGGCCAACAAAACCCTGTGCGTAGAATCTTTTGTGTGGTTTCTCTCCCTACATAATTTCCTCCGCAGAACCTCCATGAACGTCTGTGAGGATGCTGCTTCGTTCGAACTCAGGGACATACCATTGCAATATCTCATCAGTCCCCATCTTGTATAGATGCCTAGCAATGACAGAGAAATCTGTCGCGTGCACCACTAATTCCTTATTTTGTTGGACAGAGTATCCTTCTGGTGTAGTTCTTGTTGTTAGGAAGAGTATTATATCCTCAAAATTACCATCCGCGAAGCACACTGCAAATAGCTTCACGTCAGGAAATCCTTCTTCCAAGTTAGTAGGTTCCTCCCCTGTTTCGATGCATGACAGATGGTTTGGTCCCGTGTTCATTTTTCCAAGCTTCACAAAAACTTCAAAATCATACTCTTGGAACAATAAGAGCCATCTGCAGATTTTCCCCCCCAACACAGGCTTATTGACCAAGTACTTCAACGTGGAGTGATATGTTGGATGTGAAGCCTGATTATCTTCTATATTCAAAGGTCTCAGCCGGATGTATACCCCAGGAAGACTATACACCCCTCCACGTAGGGGGGACTTGTCCCCCCCACGGGGGTCTAGGGGGGCTAATCCCCCTTGTCTAGGGGGTCTAGGGGCTAGCGGTCCCTTGGCAAAGGTTCAGGGGCAGTTCCCCCGAAGCTAAAAATAGATGTAAAATTGCCTTGTAAAAGTCTAGTAATTTCTAGTCAATCTGGGTTGTTCATTAGGCAGATGATCTAACGATAGAAGTTATGTTTAGTTTAGGGTTTTTTTCCCTAGTAGGAAACCCCTCACTATATATGATGGAATTGTATTACGTCTATGCATCTTTGTATTCTGAGTGAAGAAGAGACAGGAGATTGAGAGCGAAGAGGGTGTTACAGCGAATCTGCTATAGGTTGTATCTATTCAGCTTGTTGGATAATATAAAAGGAAGGATTGGTTGTTTCTCTATGGACATAGCCCAAACTGGGTGAACCATGTATATCTGTGTCTCTCTTGTCTTATGCATTTTCTGTGTTTCTATTTCTGCAATATTTTATGTGTTCCATTGCTCCGTAATATATAATTTTCTAACATTATCTATACACATCTTAAAATGGCCTCCTATCAAGTAGTGTCGATACTTTTGGAGCACATACACCATAGCTAGCCCCTCACGTTCAGTGGTAGAATAGTTCTTTTCTGCTTTGGATAATCTACGGCTTGCGAACGCAATAGGATGGTCCAAGCCTTCTCCTCCATCCTCTGTTAGTACTACCCCCAGTGCTATACATGACGCATTGACATGTACATGAAACTCTTTCTTCCAATCCGAGAAGACTAAAATCGTCACGATAACCATCTTTTCTTTCAATATATCCAAGCTTTTCTTACAGTCATCATTCCAGCAGAACGTGACATCCCTCTTCAACAATTTTTCCATCAATGCATTGATCTGGGCATAGCTTTTGATAAACTTCTTGTAACATCACGTATGTCCTAGAGTAGTGTGCAAGTGATTCACACTCCTTAGCGCTTCCAAGTTCAGTATCACCACGATCTTCGTAGGGTCTACCATCAGCCCTTGTCTACAAACCACATGCCCCAATAGGTTCCCAAAAGGAATGCAAAATAGACACTTCTTAAGATTGAGCACAATCTGGTATCTTTGGCAAGTATCCAATATTAGATGCAAGCTCACTACATGGTGCTTAACCAACCCAAATATAGTCTAGTCATCAAAATATACCTCTAGGAACATGAATAAATTCCTTGAATGCCACAACAACCAAGCGTGAAAATATTACAGGCGCATTCTTCAATCCAAATGGCATTATAGTGAATTGGAAACAACCCCACTCAGCCGCGAAGGTTGTCTTTCTCCTATCCTTCAGCCTGATTTTGATTTGGTGGTACCCAAAGAAGCCATCAGTGAAGGAATATGCTTCTTGGCCACCTACATTGTCCAATACTTCATCTGTGAATGGAGTTAGGAAAGGATCATGCACACAAGTGCCATTTAGTTTTCAAAGATCCACGCATATCCTTATTTCATCCTTCTGCTTCTTCTCTTGCACCACCATTGGGCTTACCCAATCAGATTCTTCCACAAGCTCAATGATGCCTACCACTAGCATCTTTTCTAACTCTAAGCGGACCTTTTCCTTGTATTTCGGATTGAGGTGGTAAGGCCTCTACTTAACTGGATTCATGTCAGGCTTTAACATGATATTCATCACTCCTAGGTCTCCAATTATTCCTTTCAGATCCATAAAATTGGTAGGGAATAAGTCCTGGTATTTGCGGAGAAATTTAGCGACCTTATCCATTGTCGCATCGTCCTAGTTGTCTCCAATCTTTGTAAATTTTGGGTTTTCTCCATAAGCCTGCATCCATTTGGCCACATGCACACGTAGATCATTTTTCCCATCGTACTTGTCTGACGATCACATATTAGGCTTCCCAAATCATGTTCTCGTCATTCTCCTACATTCGCGCCAATCGTCAAAGCTTCCCTTGTGTGTACCCTGCCATCTTGCAGGCGTAGGGCGAAGTGCCTAGTCCAAGGCCTGGAAGCGCTACTTTTCTAGTACCTCCCTATCCAAAAAGATATCTACTTCATTTAGACCATCATAAATAGGCAAATTTCTTACCTCTGATGACACACATCGCAGCGACCAGGTCATCATGTTGCAATTCAGCATAGTTACTTCATGTAACCGATTCTGTCGGTGTTCTATTTCTTCATCGGAGTCTGAAGTGCAAGAACTCTTGCGTTCCCACGTAATCCATCCATCCACAGTGGGATTCACCCAATTTTGGTCTCGCGTTGTTATCTTATAGATATAGTCCAAGTTGTTGGGTGTGGAGCCTGATTATCTTCTTTATTTAGAGGTATCGCCACATTGGACCCCAGTTCGTAATGTGGTGGCAACACTGCCTGTAAAATATATGTTCAGGGGTCCACGGGATTGGGGGCAGCGCCCTCAAAGCTAAAAATATATGTAAAATTTCCTTGTAAAATTTTGTAATTTCGTAGTCAATCTAAGTCGTTCATTAGGCGGAGATCTGACAATAGACGTTATGTTTAATTTAGGGTTTTTTCTTCCCTAGAAGGCAACCCCTCGCTATATAATGAGGGAATTGTATTGCTTCTATGTAGATTTGTATTATGAGCGAGAAAGAGAGAGGAGATTGTGTGAGATTGAAGAGGGAAATACATCGGAACTGTTGTAGGTTGCATCTCTTCAGTTTGATGGATAATATAGAAGGAAGGACTGGCTGTTTCTCCGTGGACGTAGCCCAAATTGGGTGAACCACGTATATTTATGTCTCTCTTGTTTTATGTGTTTTCTGTGTTTGTATTTCTACAATATATTTTCTGTGTTTCGTTGCTCTATAATATATAATTTTCTAACACAGGTCGTCATCACTCTCATAATCAGGGACAGGTTCAGTATAGTGCGATCCTTCTGCAGGATCGAGGGGTATTATTACGCGTAGAGATTTCTTCTCAAATATCAACTTTCGCTTCTTCAGATTTATTACCCCGTTCATATCAATAGCCTAGTAAATTCCCAAGAGCACAGGGTAGGGATTGTTGTCATCCACTATCTCTATTACTTCAAAATCATCTAATGCGCTCACTCCCTTAATATGCATAGTCACCTCCTACAACCTCCCCATGGGGATGATTTTCTATTGGTTTGCCATCCTTAGCTAAATCGGAGACCATTACAGTGCAGGCCTCCCCATTCTCTCCCAAGTCTACTTTGGTAGGACATTCACATCTGACCTGAGGTCCAAAATGACCTGATCCATTTCATACTCTCCTATCTGTGTGGTCAGTTTCATCTCTCGTCCCATCCTTGTTTTATGCTTTCCAATCTTTTGTACTACACGCGGCTCACCTGGTGTGGTTCCGGTGCATCTATTGATGAGTTCCTGTAACACTTTCAAAACCTTACTGTCATGCAGTAACTTCATACAGGTTTCCAGGAAAGTTGTAAAGGGGTCTATCTTTGGCTTAGGCTTATCCTTTCTTTTTGAGGTGGAGGCCTCAGTGAAGCTCTTCTTAGCTTCCATGAAGATTTCACGAGTGCCCTCCAAATCGAACTCAGCCTCTTTTGTCGAGGCTTTGTGAACCCACGTACTGTCTTCTGGTTGTTTCCCCTTGTCATCTCCTGTTGCGATCCCACTCCTGAGCACGATATTTACGTTTGTATCTTCCTCGCGTGACTTGGATCTCAACATCTATATTTTTTGAGTCGGTGGAGGTGGTAGTGCCCCTTTGTCATGTATCCTAGATATCAGCGTAGGACAGTCTTCCATTTCATGATTGAACAACATGTAATACTTGCATGAGAAACACGTTGGATTAGTGCAATTGCGGGCATAGTGTCGTAGTCCTCTGTAATTGTAGTAATTCAATTGTCCCCGACCTCTACCAGGTCCTCCTACACCTTGACCTTGTCCGCGCCCCTGAAATCTTGTTCACGACGTCCCTGCATTCTGGTCAAGGGGCTACGTTTCGGCCTAAACCCTATAGGCAAGAGTTCTATCCATCATTCATTCATAGCTCCTGTAAGTATGCTCATCATGTCCTACCGACCTACAAAAGTTGTAGAATAGTTGTTGCGGTGCTTGTACATACTTCTATATCAAGTGAGAGTTATCCGTGGCATGTTTTCTGACTACCTGACAGATAGCGCACCATAATGCAGGCCCCCACTAGGTCCTTCTTGAGCTTTTGGCCTTAAATGCATTGGTCCTCCTCCTTCAATGTAATTTTCAAAGACCGGGAAATGGTCTTTGTCATGACCTAGACTCTTGCATTTCAAGCACCATACCTCCTCGTGTACCTCTAGTCAAACCATCATGTCCTGCTTTAGACTTTGCATCTCAAGGAACACATTCTTCAGCTGTGCATGGATCTGTTGAACTCATAGATTAGGATCTTGCATTGGAGTCTAATGTAGTCTCATGGAAATCTCTAAGGCCTCTGCCTAAGTTGTTATCTTCTACTGTGACAATGCACTCCTTAAGTGTGGTAGTAGTGAAGCCACAAAACACTCGTGATGTTTTCCATCTATCAAATTCATGTTGGCTTCATGGATTGTACATTTCAGCCTCTAATCTAGTTCCCAAGGCATCTCACCTAGTTGCATCATGATATCTTTGAATCCCACAATTGATTGCACCTCAGATTTAGGCTTGCTAAATTCCCTATTTAGTGCTTCCTGGATGTCTGCTACTCCAGCATTCAGGTTATCGTTAGAGTACTTAATTTACCAGGTTAGCACGTAATCTTGTAGAGCACTAACCAGTGTCGCCTTATTCATATGATCATCTATAACACCTTGAGCTTCCCATACAGCGCTCACAACGAACCAGAATTGGTTCGGGTCCTCATTTCCCAAGCCTTTGAACAAAGGCAACTTCACTGTATTTGCCATTTTGAACCTCGGTGGAGGTGGGGGTGGTATAGATGAAGTTGGAGGTGATGGTGGTGAAGTTTGAGGTGGTGTGGGTGGAGGTGACATTCACAGGAATCCTTGTCTTATTAACTGAATAGCACTTCGTAGAGAAACCTTCGCTATCCCTTCTTCATCTCTTTGCGGAGGTGAAATCAAGGGGCTATACTCCGGACCATTTTTTCTCTCGTTCCTGTAAGTTTTTCCGCTTTGCGTAGTCCCAAACATCAAGGTAGCTGCATAACTCATTTTTCACACAATGATATTTTAATCCAATTGTTCAAAGATTTTATGTACTTACCTCGCAGTCCTTTGAAAAAGTGTCACTCCGCCTCGCTATAGCTAAGTGAGGTGTCAACCTTGAATTCAGTCACAAATCCTCCTATGACATGATCGAGCCAATGATCGATAGTGCAGGCAATCTTATCCTCTGATGCTTCCAACCTTCGCACTAGCTCTAGGGTCCACACAGTAGGACTGTCAAGTTTCCACCTTCCTTAGCTTCGCAATCCACTCGTATAACTCAATAGGAAAAGAGCAGAAAAAGATCTCGTGGATCTCTGTATACAAGTAGTGCCGTGAATTCGTGGAACTTTCTATCCAACCAATCTCCAATCTCCTTCTTAGTTGGATTCCAGTGATACGACATCACACATCTCTTATGCAATTCCGGTCTCGGAAACGGAACCATTTGTTGGCTTGAGGGGGCCTAACCCAGGTTCAACATTAATTAGCCAAACAAATCCCTACACTACTAGCCCTTTTGGCATCAGCCTGTGGAGCACGGATTGAAGTCTCACCTTAAGCAGTATGGGGGGATGTTGGAACCAAGTTTCCGCACCCTGAGATGGTTGTGATGTCGTTTGGGCTCTTCTATCCCTACCTTCACACAAGTGATCTCGCTCTAGGGCTTGTAATACAAACCCTCTATTCTAGCTTTCAATACCTTCGCAAAAGTATACAATCAACCTTCGGGAAACCCTAACCTAGGGCTTAGATACCTTCGCATTGCTATGGTAGCGTGTTGTGCAAATTCCTTAATTACCCTAAGTGATTTTCTTATTTTGCTGAATACTCCTGCTTATCACCACGTAATCATATATTTGTAATTACATTTAATTATTCAATGTAACTGTATTCATTCGCACAACATAGAAGCATAACAAAGGAAATTCATACACAAAATATCCAAACCCATCAACAGAAAAAATACACAGAAATTGTCGAATAACTCCTTTTATTGATATCTTCCAAGTGTTACAAACTCTATTCACCCTACGCACATAGCTACAAGGGTCCGCGCACTCAACTGCGGACTTCTACCCTAGGCCTCTGCACACTCAGCTACTGAGCCTCTACCTACACTACAACCCAAGAATTAGACTCCTCGCTCTAAAGCTATGACTCTCTTACTTCTTCCATTGATCAATGCCTCTAACTACTTATAGCTTAGCTCTTTTTATACAATCCCATGGTCCGCGGACCATGGGTAGATCTCTTACAAACGACTTTACTTTACAAAACTAAGGGCGCACTACCCTTTGTGACACATAATACCTTCATGCTCTGCAACCATAAAATGCAGAGTATTTACAATAATATTACAAAAACTTGACTTAAACAAGGGCTTTTAGCCCCAAAACTACCCTTGGAGGATCCCACTCCCAACAAGTATGCTCTATGAAGTGTTGCCTAATGCCACTAGGCCTTTTATTGACCCTCCCAAACTTGTTCTTGGCCCACATGTCAATGGCATGATCGAGTTTGTTTCTAATTCGATGAGTTAACTTGCTGCCCATCTTGGGAAATTGATTGTAACATATCAATACCCAACAAGTTTGTCTGGCTCTGTTAAATCACCCTCTCATGAGCAGTCCACCAATGTTCTAATGGTGAAGTCCATTCAACTGAAGAACAACCAACAAAATGGTGGTAAAAATAATAACAATAGAAATAAATAAAAGAACCAAAATCCTCAGGAACCCAAAATTAACCCTCAGAATAAGGGGGGGAACGATTGACTATCATTGTAAAGCCAAGTTCCCTTCTAAAATATGTCAAGGCAACCACCTCACTCATGAGTGCCCTCACATGGATGAAGTCCATAAGCTCCTTTCACCACCATCTTCTCAATAGCCTGTCAATTTGACTCATTAGTTCCCTGTACAACCAAAGCAACAGATGGATGCTCAACCCCCTCTACCTCCACAAGGGGAAATGAGGGGTCATCTTCTCATCCCCCCCATAGTTCACCTATAATTATGTGCAAGGAAGATGTAAATGCAACTACGCGAGCTAAATCCTATGATGTGTCTAAGTCAAGTTCTCTCTCTAAGGACTCCCCTGCTCCACCTACCTCTATTGAACCTCCCAATTTGGATAAGCCTATGGAACCTGTCTATTTCCCCCCTAAGGGTGTTCTTCATAAGACGACACACAATCCTTCTACCAGGGCCACTCTGCATTACAGTATTCTTGAATATATTTCCCAGGCTCCTTATGTCATGTCTACTTTGGAGGTCGTACAAATTTTTCCTCAACAATGCAAGGCATTGTTTTCTACCATTTGTGGATTCGATCTGTCTAACTCTAGTCTCATCGCCTTTAATGCCGACAAAGTCGCTCCTCACCTTTCCCATCAAATTGCTTTCCAGATTATCGTGTGCATCTTCCATAGAAATATTCATCACACTTTGGTAGATGAAGGCTCTTCCACATGTTTTATTTCAATATCTTGTTAGGTATCTCTTCGCTCTCCGGCGCTCGCCACGTCCAACACCACTCTCAAAAACTTTGAAGGTCACAAATTTGTACCTAAAGGAGTTCTTCCAACTTTTATCATTTAGTTAGGAGGGAAAATTGTATATGTTGATGTCAAAGTTTTCGACGCCTCATTAGATTACAATCTACTCCTTGGTCATAGCTATTTTTATGTGATGACCACATTTATCTCGTTTGTCTTTTGTTTGCTTTGATTTCCTCATGAAGGAAAAATTGTCACTATCGATCAACTTAACTATTGCGTGCCATCTTTACCACTTGTGGGAGATCACCCTGGTCAATTTTAGTGTGTTGGTGTTGCACTCTTTAAAAGTTCCACTCTTATGGGATTTTTCGCTTAGCCACCCCCACCCAGCACTCCCTACACCTCTTCGTCTAAGACTCCTATGCATATGATCTCTTCTGGAACCTGTGGACCCCATAAACCTCCTGATCCTTGGTGGTGCCTCCTGATCTTATGGAAGACAATCAAGCTAGTGAGCACCTTCTGACACCTGTTGTGGAAGAGATTGCCTCTCCGGCAGTCCCATCAGTACCACCTCACACTAGTCAGAAATTCCATCCTAATGTGGAATATGACCAAGATCCTTTTTCCACACAGGGCACCCCTCCACCTATTCCACATGAATCCCTTAATGACAAACCCCCTTAGATAGTCAACTTGGAGGTCATGGATCTATCCCCTGATAATTATAGGGAGGTTATGCCTCTTTTTGCCTCTAGTCTCCCCAATTTGGAACACACAGAGCTCGATAGCTTAAATATTTAATCAACCCAAGTGACATCTCCCTGGCCTTCCTTGGAAGTTCCACCCTTGGATCGACTCAAGTATTTGGATTCTACTACCGGACTTGCCAACAAATTTCCCTTACCACCTGTTGATGAGCATCTTGTACCTCCTTTATATCTTGATCCTCCATTATGTCCTCAGGTTGATTTTGGGAATGTGGCTATGTCAGACTATCCTTAGCATGGTCAACCTTTCCATATTGGGTAGTTTCATTTCCTTTGGCATGGCCCCATTTTAGTGAGCCATATGGTCCCCTTACCTTCCATGAATTCTTGTATGGAAACCCTTGTCATGTGCCCGATTGTGGAAACACTTTGACGTGACCTATTAGACCATTTTGTGCTTGTGCATATTGTACATAGGAGTGTGACCCTTTATTTCTTTTTTGGTTTGGTGTGTAATGCAAATATTTGTCATGCCTTATTTATGCCAAAAATCAAAAAAAAATTATAAAACTCAAAAAATATATATGGCCATGTTTTTACCTCATCCATGTTTATTTATTTCATTATGTAATTTAACCATGGGTCTAGTCTTGCTGGATGGTTTTTACAGGATAGAGTGGTGTTTCTATTATGGCATCCATTAGACCTTAGGTGCATTTCTCTTGAACCTGGCATATAGGGGTAGGTAATTTTTGTCAATATTGCATTTTGATCATCAGCACCATTTTTATGCCTTAGGTCTGATCCCATCAAGTTGTGACTTTTCCACTTTCTTTATGCATGTCGTATCTTGGTGGTAGAGCTTACCCTCTCATGAATACCCTAGTTAGCACCCTTTTTCTAGGTTGGTGTCTATGCAGTCATTTTTACTCCTTTTTAGAATTCCTCCTTCTAACCCGCCATGACCTAGAATCTAAGCCACATTTCCTCTTCTTTATCTCTTTTATGGATATACCCCAGGAGGATTCCACCATTTTTATCCCTTGTGATTGCCACTTTTTATCATCCCACTTATGCACGATGAGACTTGGTTTCTCTCTTCCATTGTCATCATCTGCTTGGCCTACCATCCGCTTCCACTTGGTGTTTACTCTTTCTTGGGGGAACCGCTGCAGTGAGTGGTCCTATTAGCTCGCCTCTTGTCCTCACTATGTCATGAGAGGTTCCAACACTACCAAAACCAGTTTCTACCCTCTATACCACTCATTCCTCCAAAAAGAGTTTTCTTGAAGCTCTTTTCAGACTCCTTAATTTAGAAAGGATTGTCAAGTGAACTTGTCTACTTCATGCTCGTTAAAGTAACTGAAGTGTCATCTACCCAGTATAAGTTAACCCTTTTCTGGACTAGTATAGACTAGTTACGAAAAAGGAATATCCCAGTCTACTGTGCTAGGAGGTTCTCCCTTATATATTTTTATCTCCTTTTTGGGCTTGGGGGACAACTTTACGAAAAAGGAACTTATAAAGAGAGAAGGGAGGAAACATTATTTCTATTAGTCATCATATGGAGTCATGCTTTGCATCACCCTTAAACATGGCACCTGTTTGCTTCATTATCTCACGATTGATTATTAGCTTTCTTAGGATTTGTACCATCCATATGAGTCTCTTTACTCCTCCAACTGGTTTCTCTTCCAGTCATATGGAGCATGATTCAATGCCTCTTGAGTTGTTATATGATATCACATGGTTCTCATTAGTCATGCTGCCAAGTCACTCTTGTGTTGTGTCTCTATGTGTTCAAGGGAAGTCTTGGCCTATGTTGGAGGGAAGTCTCGGCCTATGTCAACCATCTGTAATAGCATGTTGACCTTTTTGAGTTGGTCATCCCTGTTTCAATTGTACTTCATCTCATGACTTCATCCATTCATCATATCATCCTAGTATGTTCCATGTCGATTGATGGGGGATACATTAAGGCCCTCCTTCAACGGATCTTCTCCTATCAACTCTAGCTCATTATCTAGGAGCTTGATCGAGGAACTAGTAGTACCTTGGAGCTTGCAGACCTCAGTGGTCGGCTTCCTTGTGATCGATAGTGGGTTTACATCATTGGCTCTTGATTCATCGATTTCACTAGTGTTCAACATCAGATCATTTATTCACACTTAGTGGACTGTACTAGGTACCTTGGGGTCCATTTTCCTCACTGGTGGATTCCCTCGCATCTATTACTAGTTTACCTCATTGGTTAGTAATCGGACTCTTTCTAACATGCTTGACATCAAATCATATATTCGCATGATGTAGATTCATACCATGAGGGTTATGTCAAAGACCCTGGATTAGGGACATTTCACTCTTATATGGCACCCTTCCCAGGTTGCATTGGAGTTATGTATCATTCATGTACTTTGAGGACTATCTTGAGACACTTATTTATCTATCATGTGTCCATAGTCCTACTGATGTATACTATGACATAGATCCACATTGTATTTGTTGGGGGGTATTCTTTATCTATTGACTCACATAGATCCAATGTGTATGCCTTCGTGGCCATGATGTAGCATTTCATGTCATGGATCCGTAATGTATGTTTTGGCAACCATGTTCATTATTTCTTTATGACCAAACATGGGTATGCCCGCCTCAGGGATGTTATCAACATAGATGAGACTTTAGCACTTGATTTCCTCCAATCCCTCTTCGTAGTCCTGACTCCTTCCTCCCATTATGAGATTTGAGTATTATTGACATGCATTTTGGCCATTAGTTTCTCTTCTAACCTCATGCAGTAGGGGACATCTTTTATAGCCTTATTTTCCATTCCATTATAATGAGAGAACCCCAATATCAACTTACCTCAATTGTTTGGCTAAAATGCATTCATTTTCACCTTTTCTTTTAGTTATGTGAGATTTATCCCATGATAAAAGGGTGAAATTACATGATTGAGCAATTTCTCATAATTAATTTGCCAAAATATTATAATTATGAGATAATAATTATTTCATAATTGAGAAAAATCTCATAATTATGAAAAAGGTTTCTAGAGTATGGAATTCCCAATGAGATCAACTTGACCCACTTGAGTATGAGTTGGCTAGGGGTCCATTATTGTAGAAGTTTCCAAAATTCTCAAACCCCTAGGTGTCTACGTACATTCTCCTAAAGGATAGAATGAGCCTATATAATCTCACCAAGAGGAAAGGGGGAAAGGGAAGAGTATCCAAACTATAGAACAAGAGCTCTGTTGTATTGGGAGAGGAGATCATACTATAAGCTGGAGGAGATGATCTTATTTGTTTAAGGTATATTGATGTTCTTTCACTTACATGATTAATGGAAACACATGTTCCTTCCCTGTATGAATTTGTATTCAACATTCTATATGGTTGATTCTATTACTTTCTTATCTAACGATCTTCCAAGGAAGGTCACTTGTCATCTCTATTTGGTTTTGATTGTGTGTAATGATCGAGATTAGGTGCAGATGAGGTAGATCGCTTGAATGGAGCACCAGAATCTACATCAGTCTCAAAACCCTTCCCAACATGCGAGGAGGCCAGGTGTGCTCTTATTCCCTTGTAGTTTAGAACCAATTTCTTGATGCATTATTGATCATTTGGAATTGGGGCTTTCTTATCCTTCTATTTGTCTTGATTTCTCTATGTGGTGATCTGATTTGGATATGAGATCATGGAGCAACATCTCCTTGCAAATTTAGATGCAAAAAGGTGGAAGTACTTGATTTCTCTGGCTTGTAGGGCCCTCTTTTTTTTTATGTAGAGCTCTATCAGGATCACACACAAGATCATTATGTGTGGCTAGATTTTCCGAATTGATTCCCAGTAAATAGATGTCAGTTTCTTCTGGATCCACTACTCTATGGAATTATACTCTACGTGAAGGTTTTGTCGAATGTTGTTTTCTAAGTTGACTTCTCCCTCAGTATTTGGTACCTTCATCCTCTATGTGTTTTCATTTATCAAAGCCTTGTTTTTCTCTAAGAAGGTTGCATAAGTCGGGTCCCTACTCCATAAAGCTACTTAGTCTCGTAACCAATTGTATTCATGCAATTGGTTTTTATTGATGTGTTGACTGTTATGTTGGTTATTTTTATAACTACTTTTATTTTATTTTATTAATTTTAAGTTTAAATAGAAAAATGGAAAAGTTTGTAATATATTAATAAATTTTCTTTTTATTTATTCTTTTATTATTAAGGAATTAACATTTTACATGTTAGTCAGTTAGCTTTTCTATTAAAAGAATTACAACCATCCTATAGTAATTATTTTTATGGAATTTATTTTTTTAAATGGGAACCATTAACAAGAGACTTCAAAAGATGACCTTGTAATCTCTTTAGTTGGACTACTCCTAATGGTCAGATGTCTTCAATAAAAAATGGACCAAGCCATGTGACTTCAAGTTTCTTTGGTTTTCCTTTGACTTGACTGTCGTACAATAAGACTAACTTTTCGACTTGAAGGTGTTTAGCTTGAAGATTTCGGTCACACCATGCTTTTTCTTGGTCTTTTTTAATTTGTTGATGATACAATGTGAACATTCAATCTTCCTCTAATTGATGTAGTTGTGTGATGCGTTGTGCTTCTAACTTTGTGTTATACTTTAGTATAGTCGACATAGCCTGTGCATTTGTTAAGCAATGGAAAGACATGTCTACTTCCTATCCATAGACAAGCTTAAATGGTGTTGATCGCATCGACTATTTGTATGTTGTACGATATGCTCATAGGATTGTTGGAATTTTGTCGTCCCAATCATTTTTTTCTACGTTACAAATTTTCAGTAGTCCTTTATGTAGAGTTTTATTGAACGATTCAACTACACCATTTGCTTGAGGGTGATATGTTGTAGTCTTTTTTTATTCTATCATAAAAAAAAAAATTGTTAATGCTTCAATTGTGCCATTAAAAAAATGTGTGCCCTTATCATTGATGAGGACCATGGGGCAACCAAAACATGTCACTATGTTTTCATATATGAATCTAGTTGCTACTTCTTTAGTACATGGTGCTACAGGTTTTGCCTCTGCCCATTTTGTTACATACTCGACTACAGCTATGATGTATTTTTCACCTGTCCTTTTAGCTCTTTTATGGAATGGAACTGCAAAGTCGATAACCTATATTTCAAATTGTAATGATAGAACTATGGAATGTAGTGTCATTTAATTCTTTGGTAGAGGCCGACCCATTCTTTGACATATATCACATCTTTTCACTCGTTGTTGATAATCACGGAATATTGTCAGCCACCAGAGACCAAATTGCATTATTTCCCTAGCATTCGTGTCTCCTTGATAATGGCCTCTAAATACCCCTTTGTAGGCTTCATCAATAATTGATCCTTTTCATGTTCCAAGATGCATCTTCAAAGTACTTTATCAATTCCTATTTTATACAGTTGGTCATTTATCAATGTGTATGGTGCTGCTTTGATTGCTAATATATTTTCCTTTTTTTCTTATAGTCCTTCTATTTCTTTTCTTGTATGTAAAAATTCCTCTATTTCAGCAATTTTAGCTAGAACTGCTTCAATCCTATATAAATGTGCATCAGGTAGATTGTCACCAATGTCGGTTGGCTCCTCTTGTGATTAAGTCGGGATAGATGATCAGGGCCGACATTTATTTTATTGGGTTAGAAAGCAACTTCAAATTCAAACTCCTGAAGCAAGAGTCATCATTGACAAATTCTTCCCTGATGAATTGGTTTATTTACAAGGTATTTTAATGCTTGATGGTCCGTGTAAAATATGAAGGGGCTTGCTAAAACGTAGTGCTGAAATTTCTGCAGGGTGAATATCATTGCTAAAGCTTCACGTTCTATTATTGAGTAGTTTAATTTTTCTTTATTGAGCATCCAACTGGCATAAGCATTTGGATGGTCTATTAATTCATTTTCAAGTTAAGCTAAGATTGCTCCGACTACAACATTAGACACATTGACATGAACATGCAATTGTTTGGACCAGTCTGGAAATTTAAGGATTGGTGCCTTGACCAATTTCTTTTTTAATAGTTGTAATGACTCATCGCATTCATCATACCAGATAAAAGAAACATCTTTCTCTAAAATTTCATCGATTGGAAATGTTATGTCGGAGTAATCCCTGATAAACCTTATGTAGCATCTTGTATGTCCTAATAATATTTTAATTTTCTTTTGATTTACTTGAGGTTTTAGATCTAAAATTACCTTGATTTTTTCCATATCGACTTCAATTCCATGATTTGAAACAACATGGCTCAATAGTATTCGAATTGGCATTGAGAAGATACATTTTTTAATATTTAGAGATAGTCGTATCTGTTTGTATCTTTCCAGAATTAGTCTTAGCCAATGAATACAATATTTTAATAATGTGTATATTGTCTAGTTGTCAAAGTATAAAACGATGGTTTTATAGATATTATCCTGAAATGCTTTAACAACAATTCATGAAAATATCACAGGAGCATTTTTTAAACTGAACAACATCACTTTGTATGCGAAGGACCCAAACTCAGTAACGAAATTCATTTTTTCTCTATCCTATTTTGCTGTGAGTACTTGGTTGTGTCCTGAGAACCTATTTCTAAAGGAGTAACATTCGTGTCTTGCAACTTCAATGATAATCTCATTGGAAAAAGGGGTCAGAAATGGTTCAGTAACTGTTAATTTATTCAATCCTCGGTAGTTGACACAAATGTGTAGCCTCATCGTATCATGCTTCTTCGGTTGAACAACTATAGGACTCGACCATTCTGATGTTTTGATGGGGTGTATAATAGCAGTGCCAAGCATCCCTTCTATTTCTTTCTACACCATGGGTTTGTATTTATGCACTAACTTGTATGGTCGATTATTTATTGGTTTAGCTCCAGGAATGAGGTTGATATTCATTTCTCCCTTTTACTTGACTAACCCTTTTAATTATTTATAGTCTCGAGCAAATACATCTTGATACTCCTTAAGTAAGTCAATAAATTTTGTTTGTTTCTCTAACCAATAATCTCCAAGTCGGGAAATTTTCATTCATTCGTCATTTGATATGTCTACTTTGCGTATTTTATTTCTTTCATCCATCTAGTCAGGTGCTTTTGAATCATCAAGTGGTTTTTCCCCGAATTATACTTCTTGGTAGGCTAGTGGAAAGTCTAACTTATCAGATTTTTTTATATCTTGTTTAGCAACTTTGTATACTAATTATATTTTCTTATGATTTTCAGGATGATGCTTATTCAAGAAAAAGTTCTAACCCTCAATGGATCTTTCTTCCATTTCTAAGAAAATCGCCAAATTTTGATCCAAAATGTGGACTACATAGTTACAAGTTATTGAATCATTAAGTAAAGTCTGATAATCAACTAGTTTCTTTCTGATGACTTCTTTAATTTTTTTGAACTGCGTCTTTAAATCTGCCTCCTCTAGTTTGAATTCAAAGTCTTTAATGAATTTTTATTTTAGTTATTTCCATTGAATTGATTGGCCCTGTTAGCCTTGTGGGAAAACAGTCCAAAAATGGATCCAAGTATGCCCTTTTAGAGTCTCCAAATTTGCTCAAAATCATGCAAGAGGATCCAAGTATGCCCCAAAAGTATTCAAAATCCTCTTAAGAATTGTTCAAAATCGAAATGGTCGCAAGAGGAAAGCCCTTGGAAGGGCAGAAATACACTATCGAGAGGCTCAAAAAACTCTAAAACCATGAAAAATCATTATTGCAAGCTTAAACTAGGCATCACACAACAGCCATTAGATTTGGTCGATCAACGACCTAGATCTAAGTGAAAAATCGCATATTGGCCGAGCAGAGGGGACAATCTAAAGGCGAGCGCATGACACCATCGATTAGCGATCGCCGATGATCAAATCAATGGGTCGCCTCAGCGAGAACCATTTGTGATATATATCAAGGCCCGGGCATTGAGCGATTGTGATTTATCGCATCGCTATGTCACATCGGAAATATACCATGGGTGGGGCCTACGCACATACATACGGGCGGCCAAATGGGCCGGACCCGACGGCATCATAGTTGGGAATTCATAAATTTTGAGATCCACACCCAAGAATTTTCCATGTTTTCTAGTGTATTTTCATTGTTTCAATGAAATACAAAGGGAACAGAATACAGTGCCAATGCAATAAAGCGTGGACCCGAGAGGGTTTCCGGATAAAATATATATATATATATATATATATATATAATATATATATATATATATTTGAAGTCTGCAGAAGCCCAAAATTTAATGTATTTAATGTATTTTCATTGTATAATGAAAATACGAAGGGAGAATTGGCTAATGCGCTTTCGAAGAGTGAAGTGGAATATATTATATCTGAAGTCTGCCAAAGCATTTTTCATGCATTTTTTCGGTGTTTTCGCTTGTTTCATTATATAATGGAAACACACAGGATGCAGGCTTTTTGGAATTGCGATGGCAACTGGGGTGGACCTAAGAGGAGAATAAACCATTTTTGAAGACCTTTGAAGTCTGAAAGGACAGAGAAGGCGGGATTTAGCAATGATGGTTGTGTTTTCTGTTTAAAAAAGAAATATACATTGTTTTCAACAGAGGTCCACCACAGGGGCAACACGGTTTTGATATAACAGAAGCATGCATTGTTAAATCATTGGAAGGGCCACAACATGCTGCAACCTAAAGCAGAATTAACCATGAGGCATCAATAGCGCAACAGCCACACCAACAAACATTATGGAGCATCTCTAGCACAAGAGAGCTCCCAGACAGCGCAACAGACTATCCAAAATATCTTAATGCGGTTATTCCTCTGTCAGAAGGAGAAAAACCTTCAAGCCATGCTTGCCTTCAGGGAATCAAACAGTTAAACAAGAAAAAGTGATCAATTAAGACCTCTCAAGCCTTAGAAGGCTGAATATCATTGTAAAGGCTATAAATATCTTAAAACTAGATGTAACAAGGGTTCAACCTTTGGAGACTATGGAGACTCTATTCCTCTAGATTCTCATCTACATTCTTTAGTAATACAAGCTTCCTTTGTTGTTATATGTTCAATGTCCATTTCTCTTTTGTTCTAAACTTGCACTTGGATAGTTTATTCATGTTTCTTATGTATCTAATGCCAGATAACTGTCATATTATCTTTGTGTTGATAAATTAGACTTGTAAGCTTCTTTACTGCCTGTAGCTAGCCATGTATATGTGTTATAATATATGCATCTGTCAATATAGTCAGTAAGCTCATGTGTTTCCTGTAGCTAGCCATTCATATATGTTCATGTATGCAATCTACTAGTATTGTCAGTATTCTCCATCTATCCATTAAATCTACAAACTATTGAGCATTAGTGGTCTAAAGCCTTGTGTTGTTGAGGGTGTTCATGCATGTCTTGAGTGAGAATAGAGCTGAAATGGTTACCTGACTTGATCCAAACCATTATCCATTCCAATAGTTCTGAGAACAATATTGAAGATTAGATGTTACCAGGCATCTCCGAGCTACAACCTAGGAGAGTTTCCTGGAGTGATAACATAATTGGCACCACTACCGGGGAGAGGAAACTAAAGCTCAACTTCCCTGGGAAATGACATAGATCCAGCTTTGATGATAGAAAAAGTCTGGGCACACTTTGGTTGTAATCATCTATCTGGCGACTCTACTGGAAGCTGAACCTCTTGGCGACTCAACTTCATAGTTCTGGCTCAGTTTGTGAGGCATACTCAGAGAAATCCTCAGAAGCTACAAGTTGACCCTATACCTGACCCTGAAAAAATCATCAAATAGAGAAAGGTATTGCAGAAAGGAGCATCAAGTTTAGGTAAACCTGAACAATCTTCTATATCTCTTCAAGAAAGGCTTGTAATATAGCAAATACATGTTAAGAGTATAGCATCTAATACTAGCAGTGAAGAAAAACTCTCAAAGATTCATAAAGCTCCTTATTCTTTAAGTTATCCTTTTGCTTTAAGCCCAAAGGAAACCTCACCTCCTATCCATCTGAATCCTTTAGTCCTGTCAGTCACTCGTAAGCCCTCTATCATTTAGACTACCAGTACTCTTTTAGCCACCACAGCTATGGCAGGCCCACAAGCACCTACCAAAATGGAAAGAATCATAGCTACCAGGTATGGACCTCTAATACTGCCCACTCCTTTGAATGCCATGCCTACTAAAGAATATCATAAATATAGGCCTAAGTTCACCGGGACTGAAGGTGTTACTGCTGAAGAACATCTTGAGTCATTCTATGGCTATGCTGATAATCTGGACATTAGTGAAGATGATGTGTGGATGAAAGTCTTTGTCCAAAGCCTGGATGGAGAGGCTAGAAAATGGTTAAGAGAACTAACCCCAAGATTTATAGCAGATATTGAAGCTTTAGATGATGCATTCCTAAAACGTTGGGGGGATAAGAAGGATCTCCTCTACTACCACACTGAGTTTGGGAACTTAAAGAGGGAAAATGGTGAGTTGTTGTCTGATTTTAATAAGAGGTTAACCGTATGTACAGCAAGATACCAGCTGAAGTAGAACCTACTACTACCTCTGCTAAACTCACCTATTCCAGTGCTTTTGATTTTGACTTCTACCTACTGTTAAGAGAGAGGCGATGTGCTACCTTGGCTGACATGTAGGATGCAGCCTTGGAAGTAGAATCAAACATCATGGCTATAGAGAAGCTTAAGGGAAATGTTGATAGAAGAAGACGGAGGGGTGAGTCTTCATCATCCTTTGATCCTAAGATAGATAAAATGACCAAAATGATTGAGTCATTAGCCTTTGAAATCTCTAAATTCAAGGTTGAGCAACACCCGGGGAAAGGAAGAGTGCCTAATACCTTGCACCTAGAAATCCAAATCCAAACCCATATAGAAGAACAAATGAACACTTGCAGATTTTGCAAAGAAACAAAGATGCAAATGAAGACCAAAGGGTGAAGGCTCCTTTTCATAATGCAATCATGGAAGAAGAGTAGTTTGAAGAACATGATGAAATCCATTGTCTGGAAGACAAAGGCAATGCTTCCTTTTTTACCTCAGCTGCCTATGAAAAGTCATTATGCAATGACCAGATCAACCAAGAATGGGATGGTGAAGCTGTTCTACAAACTATAGATTAGCAAAGATATAATTTGAGTTCAAAGATAAATAATGCCAAGGAAACTCCTATTCAAAGAGTTTTTGTCCCTGTAGTACAACAAGCTAATAAGAAAAAATAACTGTTAGTTGATCCCATCATCCTCAAAGCTCCAGCTAATGAGGTAAAAGGCCTTGACAAGTCTTCTTCTCCTTTCATTTTTCAATCAGAAATTCAGAAGCTAAGAATACCTATGTCTCTGATTAAACAAGTGAAGAATGAGTCCTTCAAAAGATCCATCCTCGAGGCCCTTGAACCTAAAGCCATCCAAGCCTCAACTGACTATGTAAATCTGCAAGTTGATAAGCTAGTTGTTATTCTCAGCCCAATGATTGAAAATTGTGAAGACAGCTCCCCGTCGTTCTATGTCTCCCTAACTATTCATGATAAAATCCTTCACAACTGCCATCTAGACACTGGAACCAGCCATAATCTAATGCCCAAGGCTATCATGGATGAGTTGGGTCTTGACATCACTAAGCCTTATCATGACCTGTTTTCTTTGACTCTAGGAAAGTGAAATGTCTAGGATTAATCAAAGACCTAGCCATGACTTTGTCTCAGCTGCCTATGAAAAGCATGATGATGGATATTGTGGTAGTAGATGTACCTCCCAAGTTTGGCATGTTACTTTCCAGAGGTTGGATCAAGAGATTAGGTGGATCATTACAAAATGATCTATCCTATGCTACTATCCCAGTTTTCAGAGGTGAGAGAAAGAGATTATATAGAGAGGCGCAGTTGGCTTATATAATCAGCGATGAAAAGAATCCTGCCAATCATCCCATATATGCTGTTGACATTGATTTTGGAGCTTGTATTATTCATATTGAAGAATACCAATTGGCCTCCACGCAGCTCAAGAAACCAGTTTTCCAAATCGCAGAGGAAGAAAACCCACAGATTTGGGACATGTTCTTTCATGGAGCTTGCTCTAAGGAAGTTGATGGGGTAGGTGTAGTCCTTGTGTCCCCAACACAAGAACACATTCATTTATCTTTCAAATTAACCGTCCAGGTCACAAACAACATCACAGAGTATGAAGCTTTGATTCTGGGCTTAAGCGCTGCTAAAGAAATGGGTATCAAAGCCCTGAAAGTGTACAGAGATGCAGACCTCATTATTCAACAGGTAAATAAAACTTTCCAAGCTAAGCATCAAAGGTTGAAGGCATATAGAGATGAGGTATGGAGGCTCAAGGATTTTTTTAATGATTTCAGCATTTCTTATATTCCAAGAATGAAGAACCAGCTTGCTGACTCCCTTGTTGTCTCTGCTAGCATGTTTATTCCTCCTTTGCCTCTTAAATTGACATATGAAGTTCAGGTAAAATACAGACTATCTCTGCCTGATAATGTCAAATATTGGAGGGTTTTTGAAGACGATGAGGAAATTAATAGGTTTTTTCAAGTCGTGGAGGAATTTCTTGAAATGCACATCGATCAGGAAAATGAAGCCATGGGAGAATGCGGCCAGCCCAAGCTAAAAAGTGAGATCAGTTGAGGAAGCATCGTCCAGCTACCCAGTAATCAAATACCAAAAGGATTGGTGCCTCTAGAGAATATTTTTTATCATAATGATGTTCCCTATAAGCCATCCAAAACAGAGAATGAGTCTGTTGTCTGTAAACATAACATAGGGAGCCTAGCCCATTCGAAATTCATCAATCTGTCCACTCATTTGTCTTCTGCCCAGAATTCTGAGTATTGCGCCCTCATGAAGCAATCCACTGATATTTTTTCTTGGGAATACATTGATCTTAAAACTTATGATGCAGACGTCATACAACATAAGATTCCACTGGAAAAGAATACCACCCCTTTTAAGCAGAAGTTAAGACCTATCAGCCCTCTCTTATTACCTTTGATTGAGAAAGAGATCAAAAAGCTGTTGGATGCCAAAATTATAGTGTCCCTAAGGTATTCAAAATGGATAGCAAACCTTGTAGTAGTGAGAAAGAAAAATGGAGAAATCAAGCTTTGTGTTGACTTCAGAAATCTAAACAAGTGCTCTAAAAAAGATAACTATCCCCTGCCTAAGACGGAACACTTGCTGCAAAGAGTTTCAGGGGATAGAGTCATGTCTTTCTTAGATGGATTTTCATGTTACAATTAGATTGATGTACATCCTAAAGATCAATAAAATACCATATTCACTACTCCTTGGGGCACTTTCATGTACTCCAAGATGCCTTTTAGACTGATGAATGTTGGCGCTACTTTTTAGAGGGCCATGGATATAGCCTTTGTGGGAGAGAAGGACAAATTTGTCCTTATTTATCTTGATGACATAACGGTCTTCTCTAGTAGCCACAAATACCATTTACAACATTTGAAGAAGGTCTTCCTAAAGTGCAGACACTTTGGAATTTCAGTGAACCCAAAGAAGTCACGGTTTGCTCTAGAAGAAGGCAAACTCCTGGGACATATTGTTTCTGCTGAAGGTGTAAAAATCGATCCAACAAGGGTTCAAGCCATTCAAACGTTGTCCATCCCAAGGTCAAAAAGGGACATTAAATCCTTCTTGAGTAAGATTAACTTTGTAAGGAGGTTCATTCCAAACTTTGCAGAGCTTGTAAAGCACATCACTTCCATGCTGAAGAAAGGAGCAGAAATAAAATGGGCAAATGCTTCAAGAAGCTCTTTCGAAGCCATCAAGCAAGCTATCATGGAAGCTCCCACTCTAATCAGCCTAGATTACACTAAGGAGTTATGTATCTTCTCTTTTTCCTCTTATGATACATTTGCAGCATTTATGCTGCAGAAAAATGATGAAGGCATAGAGCACCGTGTGGCCTTTTTCAGCGAAACGTTAAGGGATGCTGAACTAAGGTATGAACTTATTGAAAAACAAGTTTATGCTTTCATAAAGTCTTTAAAGACATTCAAATTTATATTCTACATTCCAAAGTAGTTGCATATGTACCTTCAGCCTCAATAAAGGATGTTCTAACTCAGCCAGATATTGATGGGAAGAGAGCTAAATGGATTGCAAAATTCATAGATTTTAACATAGAGGTGAAACCCACTAAGCTCGTCAAAGGCCAGGGCTTGGCTAAACTTATGGCTGAAGAAAATTGTAGCTTGTTAGATATAAATTCCATGGGTCTAAATTTAGATTATGAGCAGGCAGAGGGAGCAGCAGAAGAGAAAAAGCAAAATTAGTCTTTGGCTGAAAATCTAGCCACATGTGAATGGTATTACAACATAGTTCATTTTTTGCAAAAGCTAGAAGTCCCTCCTGGGCTTAGCTCAAGTCAAGCTCATGCCATTAAACTTAGATCTGCCAAATTCTACATTAATAAAAAATATTATTTATTGGAAAGACCCATCAGGAATCCTCTTGAGATGTCTAGATAAAGAACAATCTGTGGAGGTTATACATCAGTTCCATTCTAGCATCTGTGGAGGGCATCATTATTGGAAAACCACAGCTCACAAAATCTTGAGGGTTGGATATTATTGGCCTACTCTGTTCTCTGATGTGTTTTCTTTTTTAAAAGCTTGTGACAAGTGTCAAAGTTTTGTAGGAAGACAACAGCCAAAATCTCTGCCCTTAAAGCCAATACATGTCAATGGTCCCTTCCAGCAATGGGGCTTGGACTTTATAGGTGAGAACAACCCACATTCTAGTGGCCAACACAAATGGATCTTAGTAGCCACTGATTATTTCACCAAGTGGATTGAGGCTATACCCACTAAGAATGTCAATCATCGAGTTGTCATAAAGTTCATAAATGAGAATATTTTCACTAGATTTGGTTGCCCAACCAAACTAGTCACTGATAATGCAACAGATTTTGAAGCAAAAGAATTGGTGGACATGAGTGAATCCATGGGCATTCAAATAGTGCATTCTAGCTCATATTACCCTCAAGGCAATGGCCTAGCAAAATCATCTAACAAAAATCTGGTAAGGGTCATCAAAAAGCTATTAGAGGACAACAAAAAGAGCTAGGATTCCAAGCTAAAGTTTGCTCTATGGGCTGACCAAGTTACCATCGAAAAGTCCATAGGGAATTCTCCATTCAAGCTAGTCTATGGCACTGATGTTATTTTCCCCATCCAGTGCATTCTCCCTATGGCTAAGTTCTTGCAAAAAGAACAATATGAAGAGAATGATATGGTAAGAAGAATGAATAACCTGGTTGAGCTACAACAGATAAGAGAGTAGCTGGTTGAGAAGTCAAAAGCTCCTCAAAAGAAAATCAAAGAAACCTTTGGCAGGAAGGAAAAAGTGGACAATTTCCAAGTTGGTGATTGGGTGCTTAAATGGGATGCATTTAAGGAAAAGAGAGGAAATCATGGCAAGTTTGACTCCTTATGGATAGGTCCTTTTGTCATCACTTAAGCTCAGCAGAACAATACATTCATTTTGCACAGTCTGGAAGGAGAAGATACTTTTGGCAGCCCAGTAAATGGGTGGTTCTTGAAACTTTATTTCGTTTAAGGCTTTAAGGCCTTGTCATTGTAAATATATTTTTCCAGTTTTTATTTTATTACAAAATAGACTCCATGCCCAATGGAACACTAGAAGGAAGATTTAATTTTTGTTTTTGCAGGAAAGGCATTGATCTGCAGTTCTTGAAACCTCATAGGGAGGCTTTCATCCCCAGAGGGAGCCAGTGTTAGCCTTGTGGGCAAACGATCCAAAAATGGATCCAAGTATGCCCTTTTAGAGTATCCAAATTTACCCAAATCATGCCAAAGGATCCAAGTATGCCCCAAAAGTCTTCAAAATCCTCTTAAGGATCGTTCAAAATTGAAATGGTTGTAGGAGGAAAGCCATTGGAAGGGCGGAAAAACACTATCAGGAGGCTCAAAACATTCTAAAACCATGAAAAACCATTATCGCAGGCTTAAAATGGGCATCACATAGCATCCATTAGATCTGGCCGATCAATGGCCCAGATCTAAGCAGCAAATCGCATATCGGCTGAGCAGAGGGGATAGTCTAAAGGTGGGCGCATGACACCGCCGATCAGCGCTCATCGATGATCGGATCGGCATGGAGCATTTGTGATATATATCAAGGCCCGGGCATTGAGCGATTAGCGATTGTGATTTATTGCATCGCTATGTCGCATCAGTAATATACCATGGGCAAGGCCTATGCATATACATACGGGTGGCCTGATGGGCCGGACCTGACAGCATCATAGTTGGGAATTCATAAATTTTGAGATCCGCGCCCAAGCATTTTCCATGTTTTTTGGTGTATTTTCATTGTTTCAACGAAATACAAAGGGAACGAAAGATAGAACTGATGCAATAAAGCATGGAACTGAGAGGGTTTCAGGATAAAAATATATATATATTGAAGTCCATGAAAGCCCAAAAATTAATGTTTTTCATGTATTTTCATTGTATAACAAAAATACGAAGGGAGCGTTGGCCAGTGCAATTGTAATGAGTCCAAGACCCGAAAGGGTCCGGGAAGTGGAATATATTATATCTGAAGTCCGCCAAAGAATTTTTCATGCATTGTTTTGGTGTTTTCTCATGTTTCATTATATAATGGAAACACACAGGATGCAGGATTTTGCAAATTGCGATGGCAATTGGGGCAGACCCGAGAGGAGAATAAACCATTTTTGAAGACCTTTGAAGTCCGAAAGGATAGAGAAGGTGGGATTTAGCAGTGATGGTTGTGTTTTATGTTTAAAAAATAAATATACATTGTTTTCAACAGAGGTCCACCACAAGGGTAGCGTTGTTCTGATATAACAAAAGCATGCATTGTTAAATCATTGGAAGGGCCACAACACACTGCAGCCCAAAGCATAATCGGCCATGAGGCATCAAAATCATAACAACCGCACCAACAAACATAATGGAGCATCTCTAGCATGAGAGAGCTCCCAGACAGTGCAGTAGACTATCCAAAATATCTTAATGCGGTTATTCCTCTGTCAAAAGGAGAAAAACCTCCAAGCCATGCTTGCCTTCAGGGAATCAAACAGTTAAACAAGACAGAGCGATCGATGAAGACCTCTCAAGACTCAGAAGGCTAAATATCATTATAAAGGCTATAAATATCTGAAAACTAGATGTAACAAGGATTCAACCTTTAGAGACTGTGGAGACTCTATTCCTCTAGCTTCTCATCTGCATTCTTTAGTAATACAAGCTTCTTTTGATTTTATATGTTCAATGTCCATTTCTCTTCTGTTCTAAGCTTGCACTTGGATATTTTATTCATGTTTCTTCTGTATCTAATGCCAGATAACTAGCATCTTATCTTTGTGTTGATAAATTAGACTTGTAAGCTTCTTTACTGCCTGTAGCTAGCGATTTATATGTGTTATTATATATGCATCTGCCAGTATAGTCAGTAAGCTCATTTGCTGCCTGTAGCTAGCCATTCATATATGTTCATGTATGTAATCTGCTAGTACTATCAGTATTCTCCATCTATCCATTAAATCTACAAACTATTGAGCATTAGTGGTCTAAAGCCTTGTGTTGTTGAGGGTGTTCATTGATGTCTTGAGTGAGAATAGAGCTAAAATGGTTATCTAACCTGATCCAAACCATCATCCATTCTAATAGTTCTGAGAACAATATTGAAGATTATATTATACCAGGCATCTCTGAGCTACAACTTAGGAGAGTTTCCTGGAGTGATAACAAGCCCCTTGCTTCCTCTAACTTATACCATTTATTTGGTAAGTCATCTAAGGTATTTGGGAACATATTTAGCCAAACCCATTCATATTTATAACCAATTATTTGCCATTGTGATTTGCAACTTTTTGATATGTTCAACGGTATCTTGACTAGCACTAAAAGTTGGTATATTTTCTTACACATATAAATTTTTTCCTCAAAACCATTCAATAAAATAGGTTGTTGCAGTCGTCCATGTTTGGAGTCAAGAAACATGGGTGTCCCACCATCTTGCTTCCTCACCAATAAAAGTTTGAACTGAACTTTGCATTCGCCCTTGTTCACCAATACTTTTTGTTACTTTCTCTATGTGATTGACAGGGGACGCTCTTTCTTTAAAATGGAATTTTTTACTTAAGTCGTTTGTTAGATATGTCGGAAGTAAAGATGGCATCTCCCAACAATTCTTTTCTCATATAATTGGCACCACTTTAATAGAATAACACAGTCAAATAATTGATGTCAAAATGGTCTAGATTGTCCAACACTCTTTTGCTTTTGATTCATAGTTTGGCGCCTGAATTTTGTCCAATTGATAGAGGAGACCCAGTTAGAATTTCACTAGAAGAATTTGGTTTTAAATTATCACAATCATCATGTAAGTCTTGGTAGAGTTTCTTATTTTAGCTTCTTCATCTGAGGCTTCTACCCATGGTTTACCTTCTCAGGAGTCTAAGGGAATGATGATATTTTTATTTTTGCCTTTTAATTTGATTCTATCTTTTTTCTAATGATATCATCACCTTCATTCTTCTTCCCCAAGGTCCACCGATTAATGATGGATATGTAGGAATTTTGTCGACTAGGTCGATGACTTCAAAATCAATTTTCCGCGAAATTGTGATGTACCAATTGGTTTGATAAATCTTTGGTCATCCGATATTAATCTAGGTTTCCCTAGGAAGAATATTTACTTGCGATATAAAATCAATAACAACTTGTTTGACCATAAAACCGTGTATTTCTAGGTCCACCTATGGGTCATGATCTTCTTTCTGATTCCCTTGTGATAGATATCTAACATTCCTTCCTCTTTCTATGTTTTCGTTACATTTTTTTTAGTATGTTTAACAAGTCAACAAGATGAGCAACAGAGTGTTCCTCTTTTATAATTTAAGGAATTATTCTAAGATTATATCCTTATATAGGCGTTGTCCTTCATTTTCTTTCATTAAAAAATCAATGATTTATTTCATTGAATCATTGTGATTTTTCATGTTAGGATATTTCGTCGTATTTTTTATTGGAAGAATTACTTGATGGTCTTGGTTGGTTGTATTCTTCCCTATGCCAAATCTTGTGACTACGTGAATATTTTTAGTATTTAGAATCTTGTGCTTTGAAATAGTTTGTAGTAAATTGACAGACCTTTTGTTTAGGAATTTTTCTATGATTTTAGTCCAGACTTCTAATGAGTGGTTGTACGTACCACACATATTACATAAAGGTAATTCAGTCTTATCTTTTAAGGGGCATTGAGTCGAAATGTGTCCCTATTGCCAACATGTATAACAATAATATATTCCTCGTCCTAGGCCACAACAATGACCTCTACAATTTTAACCGCCTCGACATTCTCCATAGCCTCCACGACCTCGTCTTCTTCCATTAAATGGATATGATTCTAGGATTTAATCAGTGGCTTGATTATGATAAACAATGTGGTCATTAGGTTTATCTTTCCCATTTAGTGGACATTCCTAGGTGGAATGTACATTGTCTTCATAAATTGCACACCACTTTGGTCTGGAATTCCATAAATTATAATGACATTATTTAGTAGTATGATTAGAAGCAGTTTGAAAAAAATATCACAATATACTTCAGTTTTTATTCTTCTAACATCTTCATTATAATACTCTAAGAACTTACAAGTGTCTTTCGTGTGACCTTCCATGTGACAATTGGTACACCATAGGTTATTCTTCTAAGGTGATAGTTGCATCAAAGAGTTTTATAATTATTCTAGTTTATCTTCAATTTTACTTTTGGTTGGGCCGATAACGGATTGAATTTCGTCGTCTTGTTTAATTCATTGCACTAAGTTAAGGGATTTCTCTCATGTTTTAACTTCATGCATTCGTAGCAATCCACAGATTTTCTGTAACAGGCCTGCCACATAACATTGTACTAGAAGATTCTCGTCGATAATATACAGGATTTGAATTAATAATTATTTGAACCATTTATCATATTCTCGAACATATTCATTTGGCCTCTGCTTGATTTCCTTTAGTTTTGGTGCTACTAAGTGTTTAACGTCTTGTGCCTTGGAAAATGTGAGGAAGCTAGACTTGATCTCATGTTTTGTTTTATTTTCATTTTCAATTAGTTTCATGAACTATGTTAGAGTGTGTTTGCTTAGAGTTTCAACAAACTAGGCCATTTTCTTATCTTCATCATCGATGTCATTTGCAATCCAAAATTTTTGATAGACAAACCAATGTCTTTTTGGGTCTTCATCCCCCTCATAGATGGGTATATGATGAAGGCCCATGTTGCGTGTATAGATAACGTCAAATTAAATTTATCATTTTGATTAGTTTCCTTTTTGTCACTTGTGTCTTGTTCTTTGTTATCGATGATGTTTTGGTATAGTATATCGTATGTTTGATAACCCTAAATATATATTCCATGAACCAACTTACTTGTGGTCATGACTCTTTATCGACCGATTCCAAAATTTTGGTTTCTTCAATGGATACGAACTGTTGCAGGGGGTACGATCATGAGATTATTCATTTGGAGAAGTATTTGTTCTAATACTTTGTTATTATTTGATTGCTCTTGGTTAACATTTTTATTTTATTGAAGGTTTCTTTGTTGTTCTTCAGTCTGCTAGACTACAGGTATTTCAGAATAATTTTGTGACTCAAGGAATTCTCGAACACTGGGACTTGACATAGATCTAATCAGAGTGTTTCTTACTGTTGGAATAGAGTTGACAACTTCCATAGCGTCTACTTGTTCTCTCAGGATTATCATTATACCTTTGTTCCCAGTCGGTGCAAGCAGTGTTACACCTCTCAACTCATCTGAGAAATCTTGTGCATCTTTTCTCGCATTCTCCTGGTTCTTCATTTTTTTCCTCTGGTATTCTTGCTTGTTAATTTTCTCCCAACTTTTTTGTCTTTTATCCCTTTCTATTCTTTGTATGTTAGTCGATTGTTTGTTTTGTCAGTCATTATTGTTTATTGTTTCTTGTTGTTGTTTCCTAACAGACGAATTCCTTCCTTCCATCTTTTTCGATTATACATACTTCTCCACTTTATATTTTATTTTTATTGTCTTTCTTTATTTCTCATGATCCATTACTCCCTCCTCCCCACCATGTTGACTCTACTATTGTTGGTTCGCAAGGGGGTAACTGTCGGCCACACTTATTTGCTTAAAAAGTAATTCCATGCTTCTTTTGTATCTTTGTAGTGATTATGTAGAAATTTCCATCAATTTTCTTATTCCTTCCTCTAGTTAGTATTGGTCAATGGCCCTAGTGGTGGTCAGTATCAATATATGGCCTAAACCTTTGTTAAGAATAAACTTGTGTAATAGGGTTGGAATATTGCAAAATAAATCATTTTGCAAATCGTCGTAAAATCTAGTTTTTATATGTTTGACAGAAGTTTGGTCTTCTATGGCTTGTTCTTCATAGTAGTCTTCTAGAATTGAATCAAGCCACTCATGTAGGTCTGTTCGGCCGTCGTTTGATAATTTTACTAGTATTCATGCGTTCATTTCATTTTGATGTTTTTTCAAGGGCGAAGTTGTCAAGAAAAATTTTATTTCTACTAGAGCACCTTCTATAAAGCGCTCACATGCTTTTGTAAAGAAATTACTTTTGGCTTCTGCAAGAAGCAAGTGATTTATTCGTGCGTAGTTCTTTAATTAATAATTAATCTTTACTTCCCACCATAACTATATCTTTTCTAAGGTTAAACTTTATGCTTGCACCATATTTGACTCCAGTTCTAATTACCGGAAACTAAACCAATGTCATAATCTAGCGAATAGTGAACATGGTTACCAGGAGTCAAACTTCATGCAATTATACAGTAAGCATATAAAGATACAAGAACACAATAATGGAGAGATAGCTAAGTCGAAAAAAATACATTCTTATTATGTATCAAAGACAGTCATTACATTTCTATACAAACACATATATATATACTAGTTGAACAGTTACACAAGTCTAATTTTCCGACTTTTTATGTTGCTTAAATTGTTGTTAGTTAATCTTACATTACAATTCAGACTACTGACTTGACTGGCCTTTCCGACTAGCCCTTTCTCTATTCGACTAGTCGATCAAGTTAAATTGCTCCTCCAATAATATCCAAAAATGTTTGTGTATTGTTGTTGTTTCAATGCTTTGGTTTTACTTTATTTGCTAACCGCAATTGCATTTTTTCCTATATTACTATAATTTTATCTTTCAGTCACCAATGAACACCACAAAAAGTTACTCATATTCAATCATAATCATCATCACTAATAGCTAATCATATCATCATCAATTAAAGTCGACCATAATTAAAAAATCCAATTATAGGCATCATTAGTCAATGAAAGAGAACCAAAATCCATTCAAAACACAATTTACTTATACTACATACAAATGAAGATTAAATTTTCAATAAAAGTAATATACGATTAATATTTTGTTGATTTTAGAATCACTAATTATTGTGGACCATTAATATTAACATTTATAATGACCTGTTACAGAGTTTTTTGAACCCAACGTTTCAGACTGCCAAGTGAGTCCATCATCAGGGGATGCGACAATAGATAATCTGCAAACCTTAGTGAGTCCATCATCAGGGGATGCGACAATAGATAATCACTAAGGTTTGAAGATTATCTTATTGTCGCATCCCATGATGATGGACTCACTTGGCAGTCTGAAACGTTGGGTTCAAAAAACTCTATAACAGGTCATTCCTCCTCTATCTAAAACTATCTTCACCTGTATGGATTCACTATTTAACAACATTTATAATATTGTTATTATATAAATGTATATAGAATATATTATTAACATTACAATATTCTATTAATGATTATTTTAAGGTTAAATTTGTCTGGAATTTGGTAGAAAATTCTTGGAATCACAGAAGAGATTTGTAAACACTACAGAATTTGAGTCATTCATGGGTTTTTAGAAACTCCACGAAATTGAGATCTACTAAAATGAACAATATGAAATATAATTTATATTCATATAAACACATAATTTCTATACTAAACTTTGCAGCGGAATAGTAACATAAATAAACCATAGTCACATTGTAACAAAACACAATATTTTTTTCTAGGGAACCAAACTGGGAAAATCCTCTGCTTGCTTAAGAATTTTATTGAAGAAATTTGAACAATGGCTCTCTTATGAATACAACTTATTTCAATTTGAAAAAAAAAAATCAACTTTTATTACCTTGAATGAAGCTTGAAACCCTTGCAACATTGTTGATCCTTGCCTCCTAAATCTATGTGCACAAGCTTCTCTTGGCACACCTTTCTCTCACAAGCTCCACACATAAACTTGTGCAACCTTCTCACAATCCCGTGAGCTTTATTGTCTTGTCTCATCAACTCATACTCACAAGACAATGATCGACAAATTGTGCCTTTGTTCCTCTTTTTAAAGCAATCTGAATGGCTAAGTTTAGTGAGTTTCTAATTAAGGAGTTTTATTTTGTGATTGATTGAGTTAGCATGAGTTAACTACTCATGCAACTTGTCCTATCTAAAATCAAGTACTTGAGACTCAAACACATTTTCTTTTCCTCAATTAACTTTCACTAGAAGACTAATACTTTAACACATCAGTTAACTGCTTATAAACTCGTCCTGGTTTTTAGGAACTATTCCTAAAATTGAACGTGTTCCTGGAAGAACCTTGTCCACCTGGATTTGTTTCCAATACTACCAAGTTTTTCACTACTACAACTACTCACTCTGCACTAGAAGACTTTCATGGTTTCTTCTGCAAAACCTGCTTTGAAGACTTATTATTTCCCACCATGCTCTACGAGTCCACCACTTTAGTCATAAGTTCCATGTACTCTATGTACCTCTGCGTGTGCTTCTTGATGCTGAGAGACTCAACTCTATTTTTATCTCCCTTAACCAAATATTCTACGCACTTGGCTCAAACTCTCCCTATACTGGAGTTCTTTGACTGAGTGGATGCTTCCACTCACCCTGGGCTATCCTCCTCAACATCCAGTTGATCAACCCAACTACCAACTACCTTTAACTAAAATTGAGATACTGGTTGAAGCTCCATTTTGAGAGCTCTATCATACTCTCACTCAACCACCACTTCTCTACTATGAGTTCTTCCTACCTTGCTGCTCAAAGTTTCATTTGCCTCTACCTGCAACTTGTAGATATTCTTCACCGTCACACCTATCTACTTCTTACATCCATAAGCTAGGTGCTAGAGATATGCATTACCTCTGCTAAACATGATATCATATACCTTGTCCTCAAGGGTAGCTACTGAAACAATAATCTACCTCAATCCTAGAACATAGAGAACATATTTATTCTAATCCACACTATGATACCATGTAGAAAATCCATGAAATTATGATCTGCTAATTTGAACAATGTGAAATATAAGTTATTTTCATATAAACACATAATTCTTCTACTAAAATTTGGAATGAAATAGGAATATAAATAAATCATATTCACATAGTAGTAAAACACAATATTTTTTTTAGGGAACCCAACTGGGAAAACCCTCTGCTTGCTTGAGAATTTTATTAAATAAATTTGAGAAATAGCTCTCTTATGAATACAACTTGTTTCAATCTAAAAACAACCTTGTTTTCCTTCCTTGAACCAGGTTGAAACCCTTGCAATATTTTTGATCCTTGCCTCCTAAATCTAGGTGCACAAGCTTTTGTCGGCACACTTTTCTCTCACAAGCTCCATACATAAACTTATGTAACCTTCTCCCAAACTCGTGATCTCTAATGTCTTGTCTCACCAAATCGTGCTCACAAGACAATGATAAAATTGTGCCTTCGTTCATTTTTTTAAAGCAATTTGAATGCTAAGTTTAATGGGTTTCTAATTAAGGAGTTTGCTTTTGTGATGGATTTGGTTAGCATGTGTTAACTACTCATGAAACTCATCATATCTCAAATCAAGGACTCAATTAACTCATACTAGAAGACTAATAACTCGACCTTCCACTTTGACACATCCATTAACTATTTCTAAACTCGTCCTGATTTTTAGGAACAAATCCTAAATTTTAGGAAATCATCCTAAATTATAGGAAACTCACGCAGGCCAAGGCGAAATTTGTTGTGGTTCCTTTGATTAAGGCACAAATCAAGGAACCCTTTTTTCGTATTATTTTCAACACTAGAATCCATTTATGCATTCAAAATAAAATTTTAAACGACAAAAAACAATATTTGACCAAAAATTGTTTCATAAGGTTCCAACCAAAAACTCTAAGACATACAATAGTTAGAAAACATGATTATTTTCCATAGTTTGACTATTCTAGGTTTTCGAGGTTTGCTGGGAACATTTTCCAATTAAATTTGTCCAGAATTTGGTAGAAAATTATTGGAATCGAAAGTTTGATTTGTAAACTCTACACAATCTGAGTGTCTTGGGGTTTTTTTCAAGACATTGAATCCATTCATGCATTCAAAAATAGATTTAAATAACAAAAAACATTTTCCAACAAAAATTGTTTCATCAGATTCTAGCGAAAAACTCCAAAATGTAGAATAGTTAGACAACGCCATTAGCTATAGTCTAAATTTTCTTCATTTCTGAGGTTTGCCAGGCATATTTTCTGGCTAAATTTGTTTGAAATCTAGTTAAAATTTGCTGCAATCACAAGTTTTCTTTGTAAAATTTGCATAGTCTAAATGTCTCGAGGATTAATTAGGATACTAAATCCATGTATACATTCAAAAAAATATTTTAAACAACAAAGAACGACTATCTAACCAAAATTTGTTTCATTGAATTTCAGCTGAAAAATCTAAAACGTAGAATAGTATGTTGTCATGTTGTCATGTTGTCATGATGTTATGTCTTGAGCAGGTCTTTCATTGTAAATACTGCATCGAGCAGGGTTATAAAGCTCCATGAGTAGTGTGCCTTCTTTCAACAGGGTAACACTCCCTAGACACTGCCCAGGTGAGTTAGTTTCAAGACTGGTGCTCCCCAGAAACTGCCTAGGTGTCGTATAACGCTTCCTAGACACTGCCCAGGCGAGTTAGTCTTAGCACAAAGCCCAAGACATTACCCAGAATTGAATTATCACTTAGAATTAGTAAGGATGCAAGGAAACAATGATGCAAAAGCAATAATATGAACACTATCATCAACAGACCCCTACTAGCCATGACAAGCATTTCCTCAAACATATCATCAACATGTAACCTACAAGTGTTAATAACATAATTAAGTGCAGGGATCTCATACTTATCTGAGAATTGCCATGAACCATTTTTCCCTCATGCCATTTACTGCATTATCCTCCATTAACTCATAAACACATTATCCATTCATATACAAGTAAAAACATGCTAAGAGCCATACATAGTTGATGTCATGAAATGTGCATATAACCAACATAATAGGAACATAAACACAATAAACATATTAGCTATCAAATCCATAAATACATCAGTACTTTACACATGAAAATCAAGGGAATGGATTTCTCATTAATGAATGCAATGAACCAACCGAAGATGGGACTACCATGTTCCACCTGACCGTAGAATGGCTGAGCCAAATCTCTCTTCAGTCATTCACCCTCATTCCATAGTCCAAGCTTGAATGTGGGATCTCATAGAACACATCAATCAAAACTCATCCAAGGCTTCCAAGGGCCATCGACTTCAACCCATCAAAGAGTGATTCCACCTCACGGTTGGACATCACCAAAACCATCATCAGATTGGACTCCATCCAAGCCTTCTAGGGCTTCCAGATCATTTGTCCAACAAAGGCTTCCAGAACTAGTGACTCAACCCACAGCTTATACAAAGCTTCTAGAGCATTTGTCCAACCAAGGCTTCCAGGACTAGTAACTCAACCCACCAAGGGATTCCAGAGCATTTGTCTAACTAGGGCTTCGAGGACTAGTAACTCAACCCAAGTTGTTACAGGGCTTCGAGAGCGTTTGTTCAACCAAGACTTCCAGGACTAGTAACTCAACCTAAGGTATGGAAACATGAGAACCAATCAAAACAAAGCAATGAAAGTAAACCCACAATCACCATGGCTATCTTGGAAATAGCAAGGCTAGCCAATCCACTGTCAATCTCGTCCATCCTCCATGCCAATAATAGATCATAACCAAGAAACCACATGCATGTGCCATGCATGCCAAAACTAGTGAAGAAATCATACATGCAACTCAGTACCTGCGAGAAAATATGATGTAGCTACTGATGTCGATGCCTTCTTGTGCTTTCCTACTCTTAATTTGCCTTCTTGCTCCAAGAATCCAAGTATGCCACACCCTCCAAAAGTGCTCCAAGAAAACTCTAAGTAACCAAGAGTATGAGAGAGAGAGAGAGAGAATAATGAAAGAGCTCCAAAACTGAACTCACAAAAGCTTTCCAACTGATCCTTAGAAGCCATTTTATGAGTGAGACCTCTATTTTCTTCATTTTCCATTATTTTCCTTCATTTTCCTCCTCAGATGTAGCTTGTTACCTTTCACCTTATTTTTCTCCTAATTTCCATTATTTTAATAAATAAATGTGCCAAAATGCCTTTTAATGCCTTAGTCATTGTTGTTTCCAACCCATAAACAATCAAATGAACACCCCCTAGGATGTCTTGCCCAACATTCAGCTTGGAATAAGTGTCCCAGTCATCCATGGTTATTTTTTTTAACATTTATTACATGGAATTTTCACCAGGGTTGTTACAGAACCCTCCCCTTTAAGGGACACCGTCCTCAGTGTTCAATCACACATATACCTCAACAACCTGCTGAAAGAAGACATACTACTCATGGAGCTTTATAACCCAACTCGATGTAATATTTACAATGAAAGATCTGCTCAAGACATAACATCATGAAAACATGACAACATACCTCATAGTGGAGCTTTATAACACAACTCATTATGGTATTTACAATTATCATCCTACTCAAGAAAAACTCATATGTCATCATAACATCATGATAATATAACCACATGATAGCATAATAACATAACACCCATACCGCATAGTCAAGCTTTATAACACGACTCGTTATGATATTTACATCCATACACGGGTGTATACATAACAACATCATCAAAATATATATACCAAAACATATGCCAAATCGTATTCCAAACATATATCAAACATATACTAACATCATATAGCGTATATCAAAAAATCATAAGGCATATATCAAAACATCATATAGCATGTATCAACCAACATAAAGCATATATCAAACCATCATAAAGCATATATGAATCCATCATAAAGCATATATCAATCACCATAAACCATATAGTAAACCAACATAAAGCAAAAACTAAACCATCATAAAACAACTACCAAACTACCATAAGCAACCACTAAACCACCATATCAAGCTGCTTTGCCTCAACTAGAAAACAAGGAAGGATACATGGCCCACATCTGATCCTCCATCTCCCATATAGCTTCATTGGGCCCAAAGTGCTTCCATTTCACTTTAACTTTCTCTATTGCTCGGTGCCGGAACATGAGCACCTTTTGTTGCAATATAAAATGAGGCTCCGCTGGAATTCTCCATCTAGTTCCACCTGCAATATAGGCCAGTCAATCACATGATCAACATCCTTAACATATTTCTTAAGAAAAGATCCATGGAAAACATCATGGACTTCACTATCGGAGGCAATGCAATTCAATAGGCTATTGGCCCAATCCTTTCAATGAGACTGAAGGGTCCACAAAGTCGTGGTGCCATCTTGGCACATGAGCCAATTTGCAAGGAGCTCTTCTTTGGTTTGATGCGCAAGTACACATGTTCCCCAACCTACAACTCCTTGAACAACCTATTCCTATCAGCGTAGCTCTTCTACCTATTATGTGCTACCTTAAGGTTTTTCTTGATCACTTGCATCTCATGTTCCTTGTTTACCAACATATCCAGTCGAATCAATACTCTACTAACTAGATCACTCCAACTAATGAGAGTGTTACAACTCTGCCCATACAACGCCTCAAAGGGACTCATCCTCAATGACTCCTGATAACCATTGTTGTATGAAAACTCGACCAAAGGGAGATACTCTTCCCACTTCCTCTGCTGACACATCACATACATCCTCAACGTGTTCTCCAATATCTTGTTGACCCTCCCTACCTATCCATATGTTTGCGAATGATAGGTTGTGTTGAAGGCCAACTCGGTGCTCAATCCTGCAAATAACTCCTTCCAAAACTTGGAAGTGAACTTTGCATCCTTGTCCAACACGATCTTCTTTGGAACACCACGTATTCTAACCACGTCTTAGATGAATACCTATGCCACAGTAGTAGCTGAGAACGTAAACTTCACCAGAACAAAGTGTGCAACCTTTGTTAACCTGTCCACAATGACCATGATGGAATCATGTTGCTTCACTGTCTTTGGCAACCCTATGATGAAATACATGGAAATGACCTCCCATTTCCACTCGGGAATAACGATTGGTTGTAGCAGTACACCTAGATGTTTGCACTCTGCTTTCACTCGCTAACAGTTGAAACATCTTTCCACAAACTCTGCTACATCCCTCTTTAGATTCGGCCAATAGTAATATCTCTTCACCATTGTAAGTGTCTTTTGATAACCTGGGTGACCTGAATAAGGTTTCGCATGAAATTCCCTCAAGATCAACTTCTTGAGTTCACTATTATCCGATACATATATCCTATCTCGAAACCTGACCAACCCATCTGCTGTAAGACAATGATTCAAGTCCTGTGCACCTATACCTGTACCTGTACCTGTGCTATCACCTGTACCTATACCTATACTATCACCTGTACCTATACCTATACTATCACCTGTGCTTGTACCTGTACTCTGCTGCAACCTATGCACAATCTCCATATACGTCACATCCTGCTATCCTTCTTGCAAGATCCTATCCTATAAGTCTGTCCCATAGGAGCTCATATCTTCCAAGTGATGTATATGTGTCCGTCTAATGAAAGCATCTGCCACTTTATTCTCCTTTCTTTTAATGTACCTAATCTTGAATTCAAACTCATTGATCATGGCCAACCATCTAGCATACCTAGAATTTATATTCAACTGGTCAAACAAATACCTTAGCCCAATGTGATCACTCATAAACCCAAACTGCCTACCAAGGAGATAGTGTCTCCACATCTTCAATGCATGTATAATCACTACCAACTTGAGATCATGCTTCAGGTATTTTTTCTCGTGCTCGTTGAGTTTCTGGGACTCATAACATACCACCTATCCATCACGCATAAGGACTCCACCAAGCCCTCTCTTGCAAGCATCTGTACACACTACAAACTCTTTGTCTGGATCTGCAATCTGTAGCACTGGTGCATATGTCAGTAACTCCTTAAGCTGCTCAAAGCTAATCTCACACTCTGCAGTACTTTCAAACTTCTTACCCTTCCTCTGCAATGATGTAATAGGATAAGAAATCTGTGAGAAGTTCTTGATGAACCTCCTATAATAGCTTTCCAAACCCATGAAAGATCTCACCTCATCCACATTCTTAGGAGCTACCCACTCCATGATGGCCCTTACCTTCTCTGGATCTACTGCAATACCTTCCTTGGAGACAACATGTCCCAAGTAGTGCACCTCAGTCTGAAATAAACTACACTTGGGCTTAGCATACAAATGATGCTCTCTCAACAACCTCAATTCTGCTGCTAAATGCTCGGCATGCTCTTCCTCAATTTTAGAATATACCAGTATATAATCAATGAACACAATAACAAACTTATCCAAATATGGACACAACACACTATTCATCAAACACATATGTAGTTGGAGCATTAGTTAAGCCAAATGGAACAACAACAGACTCATAATGCCCATACCTGGTCCTGAACGCGGTCTTGTATATGTCCTCCTGTTTTATGCGTACTGGATGATATCCAAATCTCAAGTCAATCTTCGAGAACAGTGATGCTCCCTTCAGCTAATCAAACAAGTCATCAATCCTCGAAAAAGGTTATATGTTCTTGATAGTCACTTTGTTCAACTGCCTGTAATCAATACATAATCTGAGGGTACCATCTTTCTTTCTCACAAAAAAAACCGATGCATCATAAGGTGATACACTTGGCCTAATGTATCCCTTGTCCAACATCTCTTTTAATTGCAAATAACTTAGCTAACTTAGGTGTGCTCATCATGTAAGGTGCTTTCGATGCTAGAGCTGCCCCTGGCACTAACTCAATCAAAAATTCTACCTCCCTGTGAGGTGGAAAATCTGTAATGTCCTCAGGAAATACATCCTTGAACTGCTGCAACACTAGGTACCTATTTAATACATCTACATCCTCAGCCTCCTTACACTTATCACTAGAAATGTGTACAGAAAATAGCTTGCACCCTTTTCTTCGGCTACGCTTTGCTTCCATAGTTTTCACCATCCTAACTAATGTGGATTTCTTCTTACCTTGCAAAACTCTTGGTTCTCCATTGTCATCAACACATTCAATAGCTTTGTCATAGCAGTCAACCTTCATTCTATGTAGATACAACCAATCCATGCCCAATAACATATTGTATGAACCCAACGGTAATACATTCAAATGTGTCATTGTAGGCATACCATTTAAATCAAATGTGCAACCCCTTACCCAATGATTAACTCGTTTCTTCATACCTGTATGCCAAATGCACTAACCAAGACTCTATATGCAATTCCTTACTTAAACAACACTTATGCACCAAGTGAGGACTAACATAGCTATAATTAGATCCAGGGTCAATCAAAATAGAAATAACTTGATCACAAAGCTTACCGTCCAAATTAATGATAGATGTATGGTGTTCTGCCTGCGTAGATACGAGGAATACTCTAGCCAACATATCCAACAGTCTACACCTCCTATGCATTGTAAATATGGAGTCTACCACCCTGACTCTGTGGAAAATATCTCCTGCGATGGTCTTTGCCACAAGTCCTACACTCAAGGGGCTTCCAACCTCCATCCTTGTTCTTCTCTTCAGCTCTATGTCCTTGACCTCTATCTGATGCATTGAACCTCTTAGGTGGTGCAACATTCTCCTTGTTATAGTACTCTATGGCCTTGCCCACTTTTTATCCCATTTTCCTTTATTCCTTTCATTACCTCTCTAGACTGGCTTAGTCTCAATTCTACGTTTTGATTGCTCATAGCAATTCTTTAGCTTTCGAATGGCCTCCTCTAATGATCTAGGCTCATCGAATTCAATCCTATCTTTGAATGCAATTAGCAACCCACTAACCAATCTTTGAATCTTAGCTTTTTCCTCCTTGAGGTAAGGCACATACCTCAACAGTTCCAAGAACTTACTGGTGTACTCATCATCTATCATGGATCCCATCTTTAGTTCATAAAATTCCTTTGCTTTATCATCAAAGTACCTTTCAGACAAATATTTCTCCTTGAATAACTGTTCGAATTCACTCCATGTTAGATCTTCCTCATCTATGTCTCTGACATTCTTCACATCTTCCCACCAGATGTATGCTTTACCTTTAAGATTGAAAGTAGCCACTCTAGCTTTCATGTTCTCTGAATAGTCATGCAACCTGAAGAATTTCCTCATGCCAAGCAACCATGCCTCTACATCTTGTGATCTCTTTATCTCTCCATCAAAATTAGGTAGCTTTTCCTTCTTAAATTCCTCTAGAAAATACCCCCTATCACTCCTCATGTAAGGATGATAGCGACGATGATCATAGTTCCTATCTGAATCAGAACTAGAATCATACTTGTGTCTATCCTTTCTCCTCTCCATAGTTTCCAACAATCTGCCATTCTGAATTGTGTGCTCTCTATTTGATCAGTATGGTAAAGTTTAGGGGCGAATTTTAGCCCAAAGGCGAAATTTAAGGGGTTTTTCATTTTAGAGGGACGAAATTTTATAAAACACCCATTTCATATATTTAGCCCAAATTTATTTAAAAAATAATTATTCTTTTCATTTTAGCCCAAAAAAGGGGCAGATAAACTATGAAAAGACTCATTTGACCCGATTCGCCTGGTTTGGGAGGTTATATTCCATTACAATCACCCGATTTTCTGCTTTTCAACATTAAATTCATTTGAAATCGCCCATTTTCTAGTTTGGGAGGTTGTATTTGGTCCCAATAAATAAAAATATAAATAAAGTGGAGGTATGGTAAATAAATAAAAACCTATTTTTATACTTACTCCAAAAGTATAGTAAATAAGTAAAAATATAAATAAACTAGAGGTATGGTAAATAAATAAAACCTCTTTTAATATTTAATCCATAACCCTCTTTCTATTTAAGAAGGCGCAAGAAGGAGGTTTTGTTTAAGTGAATCCTATGGGCCAAATACCATATTTATAAAATAGGTATGGTAAATTAATAAAAATATAAATAAACGAGAGGTATTGTAAATAAATAAAACATTTTTTTTATATTTACTCCATAAGTCATCTTATATTTATGAACACTCAAAGGTGTAAATAAATAAAAATAAAAATAAAGTGGAGGTATGGTAAATAAATAAAAACCTCTTTTTATACGTACTCCAAAGGCATGGTAAATAAATAAAAATATAAATAAACTAGAGATATGGTAAATAAATAAAACCTCTTTTTATATTTAGCCCATAACCCTCTTTCTATTTAAGAAGGCTCAAAAAAGAGTTTTTATTTAAGTGAATCCTCTGGGCTAAATACCATATTCATGAAAATATAAATAAACAAGAGGTATGGTAAATAAATAAAACATTTTTTTATATTTACTCCATAAGTCACCTTATATTTACGACAAGGGTGTAAATATATTTTTACAATTAAAGTGGAGGTTTGGTAAATAAATAAAACCTCTTTTTATACTTACTCCAAAGGTATGGTAAATAAATAAACTAGAGGTATATTGTAAACTAAGCC
>APFE030359995.1:0-13481 GCA_000404065.3 Pinus taeda | reverse complement strand
ACCCTAGAAGATCCATTTTTGTATGGTGCCTTCTGCTTGACATATTTACTGAGATATTTCTTTGTGGAAAATGAATTTCTAATGACTGTTTGTCAACTTCTTTTAAACCTTGGCTTTGGCCCTGTCCAAAATCAACCATGGTCGGATTGAATAAAGTTTTCTTGTACTCAGTAATTGCCTTTGTCTTTTCACCTGTCAAATTCAATTCTAAACTAGAAAATACATTACTCATGCCTTCATTGCTATTTGAAGATACAGATGTATTATCAAAAGACATAGCAGGTTTTGTCCCTTTTGACGATCGTTCTAAGAAAATATTTGGAATCCCTGGAAGTTTTCTGTTTCTCCAAGTTGCATGTGAGTCATAGCCATTTGCACCCAATACCTCAAAACGAGCATCATTTTTGCATACAAGTTCACGGTTTATCACTGATGAATATGTTGAAAGATTGACATCTTCTCGACGAGCTGGAAAAGCTCCATCCCTAACCAGAGGAGAAGCCAGTCTGCTTGATGCTGCAAATAACATGGGATCTTGAATGTTTTGGCTGGTAAAATCTAGAAGCTTCCTAAGAAGCCAGTAGCAATTTATTACCATATGGCTAGTATCTAGACAATTTGAATCACCGTACACAGCAATACGGGCAGTTCTGTCACTCAGCTCTAAAATTCCAAGAATTGGATACTCTGCCTGCAGAGGAAATATACTATTTTAATGCTTCAAGATCAGAAGTTGAAAAGAAACTGCTCCCGTATGAACAAGAATTGTCAAACAGAGTCCCTACAAGGTAAGTGAGTACTTACTTTGACCATACCAGCCACTTGTAGTAGGTTGTGTGCGGTACTGTTATTGTAATTATCTTCAAATGAAAATCTATGCACAAAGCCACCTTCAGGGAACATTGCAATATCTGTCCCAGAAGCATAATGACTTCTTTCTCCAACTAGAGAAAATGCACCATTTAAAATAGTGTCCCCAAATGCTATACCAAATGGTTTAAGTAGGTCATTTAAAGCAGGAATATTAGCACCACCAGTGGCGGGAGTCCACCAGCTGCGAGTGTTGTCATCAAAAAATTTCATCTTTACCATTGTCTCTACATTATACCAGTCTGCAAATACAATCAGTCCTAATCCGTGATTTTTGACATCATCCTGGAGCTTGTCAATCTCCTCTTTGAAAAATTCATCCTCAAGATCTACCAGGAGAAGTGTTCCATATTTGCTGGCCTGAAAGCATGTGAATGGGGACCCCAGTATTTCCACATAATAGCCAGCATCTCTCAACATGTCAAACATCCCATGAAAATTAGTATGTGGGTGATCTCCATGCCAATCAAGAATATCATTTTTTACATCGAGTGAATCCCGAGGTATATATCCAGGAGGGTATCTAATACTGTGAAACTGATCCCAAAGAATCCGCTGAAAACGAGGGGGAGTTGGGATTACTTTCACTTTTAAAGAAAGTGTGCACAAGCTTTTCCGATGATTGTTTTCTCCCTTTGCTGGGGGTGACACTACTGTAAACGTAATGTTCCCCTCAATAAGTCCTGAAAATTGAGCCCCTTCATCCTTGATTTGTATATGCAAAGCAAGGTAACCAGTCCATGGCCAAATAACATTAGAATAGGTGAAGTGTATACTAAGTAGATTCCCCACCTCATCAAAGGGATGCCATCTTGGTTCACTCTCGACATGTCCAACGACCCCCATACCATTTAAAATAGTGGCATTAAATATAACTGGCATTGCACCTGCATACAATGGTTGCCGACAGAAAGGCCACGAATATGGACAATCTGTAAAGTCAAGAATATTTGGAAAAATGCTTGCCCGAGGCTTGTATTTGATAAGGATTTCATATGACTCGAGCCTGTAATAAATCAGAGTGAAGAATGCAAGTGAGTTCAATGGCTAATTGATAATCAATGCCAAAAATGTGTTTATCAAATAACCGTATAAAAAATCAGTTCTTAGCATTGCATCAATTATAATGTCTTGCAGCTTGCTGAAGGAAAAAACAAATGCAAAGTTAAAAGAATAAACATCAAGAAATGTAAAAAAATAAAATATATGCTCACAAGTCAACCCGGCCTGCACCCTGCTCAAACATATTTGGACCACCAAGTTTTGCAGCACCTTCAACTAGTGCTTGTTTCATGCTTGCTGGGTTCAAAATATCCCAACGGATGTTCTCAGGAATAACACTAGCCAGCAAACAGACCACACCAGCAACTACCGGACTCGCAACACTTGTTCCTGAGAGACTTTTACAGCCAGTACTAATTTTTGAACCTATTATTTCTCTTCCATATGCAACAATATCTGGTTTGATGCGTCCATATCTTCACAACAGGAATCAAGTCAAATTATTAAATTCAATTACGATTAGAATACCACATTTTATCACTAATTATTCGTAATAAAAAACAGCGTCAAAAATAATCTATACAAATAGCTGAAAATTGAAAAAGAAAATGTGGAATATCACAGAAATGATAGTGACCAGCATGGAAATGCAAGCAAATACCATTCGAAAAGAATATGATGAGGAGGAGAGCCAAACATAGTTTTCAATCACTGAATATCACTATCAGAATTTTGGGAAGGATTTCACATAGAAGAAAGGATCTCTTTCAAACTATTGCATGTGCCAGAGATGATTTTGCATCCTAACATAGCTCACTGAGGTTTGTGTTTGTCCATGACCAAGCAGATGTTTGATAGAGGTACCCAGAAGAAGCTATGAATTTGGAGAGGTAACCAACACTCCTTAATTCATTGACTTTGCATTTCATAAAAACATATTTTATAGTACAAAATTGTGATGAATTTGGATAGTGAAAAACCAAATATATCTTCATCTTTTCAAATATCTATTAAATAAACTTACTGCTAAAAGTAAGTGTAATTTTAGTGCTCATCATTTCCTCCCTGCTTAGAGGAAATGATCTCCAATGGCTAATTGAGATGGGTAAATCACTAAGAGGCAAATCTCCTTTTCCAACCATGTCATCGTCTGGTACCTTCATGTTTGTCCACTTGTATGAGTCAATGCATCTTCTGATCATGAAAGCAGAAAATATGGAGTGCTTGAACCAGGTGTGTAACTATGTCAGGTGAAAGAATCTCAGAATCATAAGCCACTAGATATCCTTCCTACTCAAGAACAGCTCTTATGGCAAAAGGTTGTTGTATGTTAGGAAGTGCAAGTACTGGTGTAAAACAAAATGTGTCAAAGAACTACTGTAAGGTGAGTGTAGTGTTAGGTCTGCATTCAAATTTTAATTCTTTTTTAAAATATTAAAAGGAAAGATTGCTCTACTTGACTGTTTTTTTTAAACCCTATAGATTAGTTGATAAAGATATGAATTTGTACACCTTATAGTACCTATGTAGCTTGTAAGTTTTGTGGTGGTTATCAATGATCATATATCGCTTTGTGATAAATTGATATGGGGTGCCCAAGAGAAAACTAAAGCAATCCATAGGGGTAACACCATATTTGACTATACAAGTAAATTTTCAATATTGAAAGCCCTGAAATACTTATATTCCACAAAAGTAAGATGGCCATCAGCCCTAACCCAACCAAGGGTATACATAAATGGATTTGCTTATGCAAGAAGTTTCGAAACTTGATTAACATTTGAGAGATCAGTGACTATACTTATCAATGATTATGTGAGCCAATCAATCTTTAATAGATAAATTGTGCGCGAGGAGAACTTCTGATTTTGAAATGTTCGCACTACACAGTTTTCCACTACTTGTATTGTAACAAGAAAACTTGTATATTTGCGGATAAGTAATTATTATTATTGAATAAGATATGAAATTGATGATTACAATATCACTCGAACGGTGTGCTATATAACATTGACTGCTCATGACTGAGAGCATATGGTATGTAGTGCTATATACTATGTACCCTTTACTAACTAATTATTTATTATTTTATTTATAACATTACTAATTAACTATTTATTATTTTATTTGTAACATTGCCACCCCCTTTAAAGTTGCTTTGTTCTCAAAGCAAGGGTAGTGAGGGGTATTGTTAGCATGTAATATCCCCTTTGGATATTTTCGTTAAATTTATGGAATTTTCTTCAGGAAAACATGCCGTGAATTTTTATTAAAAAATAGCATTAAAATTCATTAATTTATACCAAAGAAATGAATAACATAAAAACCCACAAATTAATAATTGTTGCTAATTTGACAAATTGAGAATAAAAATATGGCAATTACAATACAAGACAAATGCAGCAAATCTCAGCTTTATTATATTACTATAAACACTGATATTACATGCCCATACAAATAGCTGGTGATGGCTGAGATAGAACCCTCCAAACTGCTGCAACACTGGATCTGACCTCCCAAACTGGAACTGCAATTCATAAGTGCATGTGTGAATTCTGATTGAATTCGCTGAGGAATGAGATGGGTTTTCATCCAATCTCACTGAATAACCCTAGGGTTTCTGCCGTAGGGTCTACTGAAGCTGAGAATCTGGTTCTCCAAACCTCACCAATCAGAAAATAAAAACCAACCAAGATGTCTCCAAATGACTTGCCTCCCCTCTTTTAAAGACTCAATGGATCTCTCTCCAAAACTTTAGAAGAACTTTATTTTATTATTTTATTTGCATTCTAGAAGCCCTTCCCTTCATTTTATCTAGATTCTAAGTGACTCTTTTATTTCATTTTAAGTCTCTTTTCCCTTTTTGGCCTCTTTCTCCAATTAAGCACTTGTCCCCTTTTTATTTATTAAAGTGACCAATTCATAGTCACTTTTAATACTCAGAAATGATTAATTAGCCACTTTTCTTTCTCCCGCCACTAGAAGTTACATTTCACCATCCCATCATGTAGATCTTTCCATCCTGGTTACAACAAGCTATTACACTAAGGTGTTTCTCCAAGAAATCCTCCCCGAATGATACCTTTAACGTATTTAATTAAAATACGCTAATAATATCCTCATTTTACGGGAATCATCGGAATGCAATGGAACCAAGAACAAACGGTGTGAAACTAACCCTAGTGATGAAATGTAGCAAGTGAACCTCATCGGACCCCATAAGACTCCTCCAAAGATCCTTCGGGCCCATCGATGGCATAATCTCACTCCTGTGACCTAACTGTCACAAACTCTGGAAATCCATCCTAACCGCATTATAAGGGAAACTGAAAAAGGGGGCATTACAAATCCTCCCGGCTGAAGATTGCTTGCCCTCAAGCAATCCACATGTCAATTGTAAAGGTGCCTACACACCAATACTTGGATCACATATGTACCATTGTACAACATCATGTCTGTGTGCCATCCAATCATGAGTGAATCCCCCAATACCCAGATCTCAAATAAACCATTGACCCCTCCTGCCACCAATAGACCCTCTTGGACTTCAATGCCACCATGGCCAATCATCATCAACCAAGTCCCATGGCTTAAATTGTGCTCTATCTCTGGCTATAGATGTTGCTCCATCAATAGAATACCAACTCATAATCTCCTGCCAATCCATCCCGTGGGAAGGATAGAATGGATGAGTACTTGCACATGGAACAAATCCACTACACCAATTTCGCTCCATGCTCGAATCATGTTGCTCCACCTAGTCAACCAATAAAATCCATGTAGAAGACTTTGCCCCTCTCTCCTATGTACGGAGGTGGCTTGATACAGTTTCAAGCCTTATTGATGTACTCTTGAAGAGGGTTTCTTTGAAACTCCCAAGTATACTCCTCTTGTTGCCTGACTAGAGACTGTAGTCATCCCTCAATGCTAGATAGATTGGTCATTGACTCAGCATATACCACTCTAAGCTCCTCAATTTTATTGTTCTCCTGCAAGTTGGTCCCTCGGATTGTGTGGATCTTTTTCTTCATTTCCATAAGATCTATCTTGAAATGTTTAATCTTCTCTTGTGGTTAGCATCTAGAAGTTTTGGAGCCCTGCTTGATGCCTCTGCATCTACTTGCATCTTGTCAAGGGTTGGCCCCAAAGACGAATGCTCAACTACTACGACCACAACTTCATCTTGAGCCTTCAACTGGAGCTCCAAAGAAGGCTCATCATGTACACTATGCCTATCATCCTCCTCATGCCCTTCAACCTCTTAGTGCTTTTCATGCTAGATCATCACTAGTGGCTCATCCCTCAAATCTCCCTGAGTGTCTTATTCTTGGCCTTCTTCACTCATAGAAACAATTTGCTGCTCACCATTCTCAATCGTCGAGCATGCATGTATAATTGGATTGTTGTCAACGTCTCTACAATCTTGTTCATCCTTTGTAGTACATGAGCCCATCTCACTCTCATCAGGATGATTAGAAGGAATCTCTTCTTGTTCTACCCCTGTTATCTCCTCCATATCACTCAAGCATGAATGATTAGTTTCCCAAGGTCCCTTGCAGATAAAGCATGGACCTTTCCCCAATTCATTCTTGTTGCATTTTTTACCCTCTGCATCCTTGTCTTCACCACAAATCCTCATCAACTACTTCTTGGTCAATTGCTTTCTAAACAATTTCATATTTTGCTCAACAAACCATTCGGTTAGTTCATAGGCAGCAAGTAATACAACCTATTCCTTCCTCCAAATGGCCAACAACTTGGATTGCAACTTCTTGCCAATGGCATCATGGTTCCCCATAACTCCAGCGATGATCTCTAAGATCTTGAGCCTCTTTCCACAAGTAGGACCCACGGTGTCATGCAGCCCTTGAAAACTTTCTTCTATTAATTTAAAAACTTCCCCCATGATGTCTTCATTGTAAGGAGGCATGGGTGAAGTTATTCGTATGATCTCTTACTTTAGAAAAGGCTTCCTCAAAGTTTCCTTCTTTCATTTTGCCTTCTATCCAGAACCAGAATAAAGCTCATATAGTTAAAGAAGCTCAGAAGTATCCTAGAGTAGAAGAAGATTTATTTGCTGCTAATACAAGTGGATATGTGTTAGAGTATATACCAGTTCAAGTTCAGGTTAGAGGAAGTTGGATAAATGTTGATGCATTTGTAGACACAGGTGGTTCTAATAATTTAGCACGTCCATCACTTTTTAAAGGTCTTTGGAAACCTTTACAAAATATTTTGGTTTCAGAAATTGTTGGTGGTTCAGTCAATATTACTCACTATGTGGATAATATTTCTTTAAAAGTTGGAGGGAACATTGTAAAAATTTCAGCCATTCAACACTATGATCCATCAACAAGTTTGTTTGTGGGGAGGCCGTGATGCAGTAGATGCTATGTAGCAAGTGCTTCAAGATAAGACGAATATCTGCTAAAGTCACTCAGTTACAAGTAAGAAGTCTTCTTTGCTTGATCTCTTAAATATTTGGTATCAAAGCCCTGTTTTAAAAATGTCGAAATTGTTTCGCTCTTTCTCTACTATAGATCGTAGAATTATATCAGAAGTAGATTCACATTCAGTAGAAGTTGAAACTAATCCAAACGCTGAACATGAAGTAGTAGAGAACCCTGAGAGTTGGAATCCTCCTACTCTTCATTCCTCAGATTTCTATCAGATACCAGCCATGTATATATTCAATAAGAAAACTCTTTTAAAAGAAGTTGAAGTCATGATAAAAATTTCAGGTCCGTCTATACAAATTGTTGCTTTGAATTTGTTCACTGAAGATGAACTTAAAAAATTCCGGCAATATGCAAAAGATAAAAAGTATTCCTATCTTCATTTTGGAGGTATTAGAATTGGCCTTGCCCCATTGTTCAGACATGGGTTGAATACTCCGTGTATTGCTAAAGTCTTTGACACCCACCATAATCATTATGATCATGCTAGAATTGGCACCATCATAGGGAATCTAGCTACCGGATGTCAGTATGGCACTATTTTTCCAGATTATGTTGTGTGTCTCACTGATAAACATCTTAAAGATTGCTGGAAATTAATGATTGGAGTTCAAGGTTTATAGATGATTGATGATAGTGAATTCTTACCTATTTTAATCCAGACATCATTCCAGTTGAATAATATAGTCCATCCAAAGTTGAAACAGCCACAGCTAAAAGACTGTGTTACAGTTGGAATTAGTAATGCACAAGTAGAAGGAGTCTCATATGATCAGATAGATCTTCCCCAAGACTGGTATTTCCAATATAAATCTCTTGAAGAATCTGGCAAACCAGTTGATAAGTCTAGAAGAGTGACCGTTAATAATGGTCGAGTCCATATCATCTCAGATAGACCAATAATCCCTAGACCTATTTTGAGACCTCACAGACATATATTACCTGTCACACCTATTGAAATAACCTCTCTGCAACCTGAAAATAGATCTATTGAAATCACTGAGTCTGTTCAAGCCCTACCTACTCTATCTGCCTCAGAGTTGTATATAGTATATACCTGAAGAAAAACCCTTTTTTGCTGTCAATAAAATGTTTAGAACCTCCACATCCCATTTTCCACCAATGGAAGAATGGCAATATGCCAGTTGTCGTTTTGTAGAAGGGGGGAAATGGCCTCCTAAAACAAAGTTTGTACAACTTCTTCCCAACCAAGACAACCAGAGCTGATTGTGCTCCCTTGATTGAGCATAATTCCACAAATAACAATGAACTGGACCAACTTTATCAAATTGGAAATTATCTTACCACTTGGTGTTCTCATGCTGAAGATGCTATTTAGTATTGATGATTAGGGAAAACAAAATGAGCTTATAATGGCTAATCTAAAATTACTGTATGAAGAGCAATAAGAAGAAAAAACAGAAAGAGAAGCCAGACACAAAAAGAAAGAGAAGAAGAAAACAAAAGCATCAAAAGGTCCTAAGTTTATAGTTGATATGAACACTCCAAACTATTGGGATCTAGAAGAAGAAGCTGAAACAAGTCCACCAGAATCAAATACTAAAGCTTCTGTTGAAGAACAATTGAAGGTAGCAAAAGGAAAAGCCTTAAAAACAGAATATTTATTTTCGTCCAAAAGTGAAATTCTTACTTTAGAAAAGGCTACCTCAAAGTTTCCTTCTTTCATTTTGCCTTCTATCCAGAACCAGAATAAAGCTCATACAGTTAAAGAAGTTCAAAGTATCCTATAGTAGAAGAAGATTTATTTGCTACTAATACAAGTGGATATGTGTTAGATCTGGATAAGTCTTCAAATCCTGGAGAGTCTATTAGAATTTGGATTGGTGCACTATACCAAATGCAAGTCACCACCAAATTAGATAATATTTCAATTATGGTCCTAGCTGAAAAGAGAATGACCGGTATAGTTTATGACTGGCGGATGGGACCAACAGATGTAGAAAGAAGAGCAGTAGCTGAGTCAGGGTTATCAACATTAGAAACACTGTTGAAAACTCAATTTCTGCCTGAGCCTGTAGATGAAAGGAAGCAAATCTTAACTGATCTTACAAGAATGGAATTAAAAGATCTAAAATATCTAGATTAGTTTGGACAAGACTTTATGTCAAAAGTCTTCAAAGCTAATCTCTTTAATGACTCTGCTCAAAAAAATTCATTTTTATCCAAATTGCCTGGTAATTTAGGAGATCTGATCATGAAGGATTTAGATGTTCAAAATAAGAAGATAGATCAGATTTATTGAGTTGATCTTTTATTCAGATGTAATGAAAAGGTGAAGTATCTTTGTTGGCAGAGGAAAGCACAAGATGTAGCTCCCAGCACTGATGTTTGTTGATCTGTATTGCCTTGGACATCTTTTTGAAAAGAAGAAAAAGGTCAAAAAGATATGGAAAATTTAAGCCCAAGAATGTTGCAAATCCTAAACGGCCTTTCAAGAAGTTCAGACTTTTGAAGAAAAGAAAACAGCAAAGAAGAAATAATTGTTGTTTTATTTGCAAATAGGAACGACGTTTTGCCAAGAAGTGTCCCAATAGTTCTTCAAACAAACTGGAAGCATGTTTTGAAATTGATGAATTTATTGAAGATTGGTCAGTTGTAGATTCACAAGAAGATGTATCAGATGTATATATTTTGATTGATGCCTCTTTGTCTGATGAAGAATCCTTTTCTGAATTTGTACAAAAGATGAATATTTGTCATGACTGTACAGACAATGACTCTTCTTTTTTAGAAGAGCTACAATATAGTAAAGAATATGATATAGACAGTGCTACACAAGAAACCGCTAAAGACGGATGATACTGATGATGCTACATCAATAGCTTGGTCTACTGATGTCAAGATTGATAAAGGTAAACAGCCAGTTTCTCCACTGAAGAAGTTAAATTCATTATGTCCATATGAAAAGAAAATCATTTCTTCATCCTCTTTACCACTGCCAGAATATGACCATCTAGCTGAACAAAATCTTCTTAAAAAGATGGTAAAAACAAATAATCTGATGTATATACCAGTTCAAGTTTAGGTTAGATGAAGTTGGATAAATGTTGATGCGTTTGTAGATACAGGTGGTTCTAATAATTTAGCACGTCCATCACTTTTTAAAGGTCTTTGGAAACCTTTACGGAATATTTTGGTTTCAAAAATTGTTGGTGGTTCAGTCAATCTTACTCACTATGTGGATAATATTTCTTTAAAAGTTGGAGGGAACGTTGTAAAAATTTCAGCCATTCAACACTATGATCCATCAGCAAGTTTGTTTTTGGGAATGCCTTTTATAAATTATGTACTTCCTATAACTATTAGTGAAGATAAATTGATTTTGAATCTAAAAAAGAAAGCTATCTCTATACCTAGACTCAAGATAGCAAATTCAGAAGCCAAAAGAGAGAATAGCCAGATAAAAGCAGGTGCTAGAAGACTAGAAAATGATTCAAATAATTGGCAAGAAGTCTTACAGTGCTATGAAGAGAAGACAGAATTAAAGCATAAACAAAAGGCACATATGAATTCCAGTTGCACATCAAAGCAAAGTTCAATGTTTGAGAGATTGTTAAAAAGTTGTTCAAATAATCCTCAACAATTTTGGGAAATTGAAAGTCCAAAGCAAGAAATTGTGACTCTACATGATAATGGAGTCAAAGGTAAGTTAATCCCATGCACCCCAAATGATGAACAAGAAATCAGAAAGAAAATAGATGAATTGCTAAGTTTGCAGTTAATTGAACCTAGCATATCCCACTATTCTTGTTCTGCATTTTTGGTAAGAAATCATTATGAGATTGTAAGAGGAAAAGTAAGGATGGTTATTAACTATAAACAATTAAATGCTATAACTCAAAGTTTCAATTACCCTCTGCCTTGCCAAGAAACAATTTTGCAGAAGATCCAGCATAGCAAAATCTTCAGTAAATTTGACATGAAGTCTAGATATTATCAGATTCAGATTGAAGAAGGAGACAGACATAAGACTGCCTTTACTTGTCCAACAGGATTTTTCCAATGGAAGGTAGTTCCTTTCGGTTTAAAGAATGCTCCAGCGTTTTTTCAGAGAAGAATGGACTTTATTTTTGGCAGGTATGAATTCATTGTTACATACATAGATGATATTCTGGTACATAGTCCAAATTTGGCATCTCATATGAAACATTTAGAAATTTTCTTGAAAGAAGTTCAAAACCATGGTATTGTTCTCTCTAAAAAGAAAATGGTACCTTTTCAAGAAAGTATTGATTTTTTGGGGATACATATCTTGAATGGACAAATTCAGATGCAACCTCATGTTTTAACAAAATTATCTGAATTTCCTGATCAACTACAAGATACAAAAACCATTCAAAGATTTTTAGGTGTTCTCAATTATGTTCATAAGTATATTTCTAGATTGTCTTCAAAAACAGCAGCTATCAAAAGACATCTTCATTCAGGATGGTCTGAGCAAGCTACAAAAGCAGTTCAGCAATTGAAGGTTGAATGTCAACAGCTTCCAAAATTAAAACCCCCTAGAGATGGTTTATTGATTTTGCAAACTGATGCATCTGATGAATTTTGGGCAGCATTTTTATTTGAAACAAGGGGAGAAGAAGCAGAAGAATTGTGTGCTTATGCATCTGGTGAGTTTCTACCTCATCGAAAGAATTATTTTACAACTGAAAAGGAAAATCTTGCTATATTCAATGGAATTCAACATTTTGAAATGTATTTGGCACCAGTAAAGTTTTTGATCAAAACAGATTCCTTGAATTTTAAGTATTTCTTGTCTGCAAAAATTTCAAGACAATTAGCAAGAGGAAGATTATTATCATGGCAGATCTGGTTTCAGCAGTATGATTTTGAAGTAGAATGGGTGCCTAGTAATTCAAGTTATTTAGCTGATGCTCTTACCAGAGATATGAACAAGGCATATGTGCAAACTGCAAAACTTGAGTTGTTTGCAATCCAGGGTAAGACTCCAAAAGATGATGATTTTGATACATTTGTATATAGATTTCATATTCTTGAAAATCATCTCAGCCATATCACTGAAGAAATAAAAAAGATTGTTGGTTTAAGATTGCAAAGAAATCAATGGATCCAGAAGTGCCAAGCATGGCAATCAAGGAATGTTGGGATCATCTTAGGTTTAAATGAAGAATTGATTAAGGTTTATCCTTTACCAAATATGAGAGTAAAGCTTTATTTTAAAAGCTTAGATGATCGATGGTCAATCCAGAACACCGAAACTATGCTATGGATACTCAAAGTTTTGAATTATTATCAGCTAATAGGTGGTGTAGATTTCTCTTTGGCAATCTTTACAGCAGCTAAAATGCTATATTTAGAAATGATCAATATCAAGACTAAAATTCAAAAATATCTGTGGACCTTGAGAATCCCTGATATTCTTGATGAACTTGAACCAGCTTTTCTACAGAGATATGATGAGCATTTTGCAGGAACTGATACTTTTCCCCAATATGAAATCTTTGAAGAATTTGCAGATTGGGAAATTAAAGATGGATTTTGCAGAAAACGAAGAACTGTAAAAACTTCTAAATGTATTGAAAGATCTTTGCAATATTTGAGAACATTCTCACCCCCTTGGGATTATCAGAGTCATGAATTCAGAAAAAGCATTTCTCCAAATCCCTTTTCTCAAGTGTTCAGTTTTGGTAAGGCTAAACTCTCAATATTGGCAAACAGTGGCAGTGAAATACAAAAAGTAACTCAATGGTTTAAAGAGTTTAGCAAAGCTAAACTATCAGAAAAGCAGCAGATTTTGCAACACGCTGATGAGTTACAAGGTGAGCAGAAAATTTTAAAGTTTATAATAAATCAAAAGCCTTTGGTTACCATCAGCATCACTTCAGGAAATTGGACTAATGATGTTTTATGTATAGTTAATTTGATGTTATCAACCAGAGTTTGTACAGCTATAAATTTTGAGTTTGGCAAAAGAAGAATATCATAAATCAGAATTGTAGGTTTTGGGTTCAACATGCTATTGAAACTTCTACCAACATGTTTCAAATTTTCAAATGGGAACTTCTAGATGGTATCGAACTAGCTGTCCAACGAGGTCCATCATTTTCAACAACGTACAAAGATTCCTTCCTTGACATAGAAATCAACCCACTATCTTTGTTCAACAAA
>APFE030359993.1:0-23084 GCA_000404065.3 Pinus taeda | reverse complement strand
ATTCGAAGGAGAAATAAAGAGAAGAGTAACAGAGAGGTGTTATGGCTTTACACATACTGATAGTGTAGGAGGAAGCCTTTAAGTTTACAGTGAGGTGAAGGGAGCATAAAGAGCATGCGGAGTTAAGCTCAGGAGGAAGTTGTGATGCAGGACATCTAAAAACTAGAAACCTAAAGTAAACCCGAAACCATAGAGAGCTTTGAGAAACCACATAAAGGTCAAAGGAATGAAGTAACGATGAATGGAAACCATCGGATCTTGAGATTGATGGATATTAATGTTAGAAGAAAATGGCAGAGGAATATATCTGGATCATTAGATTGACAGATCCATTAGATCGACAGTGACATCAATAGTGAGGGATAGGAGTGCTTGGAGGTCTTGATCGTGGCTAAAATTCCGCACTCGATCCTAGCTGCCGATCTCATCTTCAAATGCTTACGTCGTAGTCAATTGCGGGACTAAGCTGTTTGGTAATCGGTGTGCTAGTTGAAGATCCGCAGGTCGTAGATTTGATGACTTCATATATCCAATGGATATCGGGTCATAAGGTGATTGGACATTAATCTCAGAATGGACCCAAACATTTATAGAATAAGGATTTATAATCATTATCAACTCCATAAGGGTGGGTAAATTTCGCGCAAGATTCCATGCGATATCGTTGTGGACTGTCGAATCAAATGGGTTTTGATCTACAACGCAAGATCACCGAGCACCTCTGTTGATTGGGGAAGACATCAACCGTTAGATTAAAGGTAAGATCGACATTTGAGATTGAAGCAGATAAGGCTTGGGAAAGAGCGGACCTGAAAGTTGATCAACATGAGTTTAAATTTATTTGCTTATGGAGGATGGATGGAGATCACGCGGTAGTCATTGATCCTATGGAGTGAAATCAACGGTGGAGAGTGAACCCGATAAATGTAAGCATCATTAAATGTGCAAAGGCCGAGGAAAGGTGAAAAGGTAAGTTTACGTGTGTTTTATGTGTATTTCTATTATACAAAGGTTACAATATAAATAAAGTGGATAAATGTATTTTGGGTTAAATTGGGTTAAACCAAAGTTTAACCATGGGATGGTTAGATGAGTGAATGTTAAGAATTAACGAGAGGGTTAAGTAATAAGGGTTAAGGATTAATTAAAGTTTAATGAAGGTGGAGTATAACATCTCGATGGAGAGGTTAATTAAGGTTTAGACTATTGAATAGTCTTTGAGACATTTCCGCATGAGATTTTATTTAGGGGCCTTAAACCTTAATTTATGTTTTAATTTGACTAGGCAAGGAGATTGAAATTCCTGGGATGAATGCGCTTATGCATTTTATATGCATACTATGGGTATTGTCGGCTTAGCCGACATCATTTTGGTATCAGAGCAGAATTGTGGTTGAAACATTTGGTATCAGAACAGCAGAAAGAAATTATGTGTGAAAAATTCTTTGAAAACAATTTAGAATAGAGTTATGTTTTAAGATGTGTATGCAGGCAAGAAGTGATCAGATTTTAATCCGACAACCAACAGGCACACAGAGATAAAGTATAGCAGAATATTGGGAGAATTTGTAGATGCAAGGCAACATAGGACAATCCATTCAAAGTGATGGTGAATGGTAGAACAAGATCATGCAGAGGTCTTGAAGGTGAGATGATATGTTTTGTTTTAATTTGATTTGAAGATTGGAGAGTGTGTGGTTTTTATATTCATGCACAGGTAATAGCAAAATAAGGTGAGAAGATTGCAGCAATCTAGAGCAAGGAGTGCTCAATTGGTTCCACAGGAAAGAACCAGAGAAATGCTAATAGACTAAGCTTAGAGGAGAGAATATTAGTAAGGCATATGTAGCAAGAAGGAGACTTGTTACGGTAGAGGTATTGTTGTAGCTCACAAAGGCAATTCGACAGAGGATGTGGGTAGAATTGCTAAGTAATGAAGGAAGCCGATAAGAATTTCTAAGTGAAAGAAGAGGTGGTCAAAACCAAGTATTTCATTGTGATTGAAATACATGAGGATAGTTGTGTTGTTAGAATATGCAGATGAGTTGAAGACTAGAAGGAGTAGAGAGAAGTGCTCAAAAGAGGTTCTAGAGAAAAAGGAAAGCTTGGTGAGGTAAGTGGCAGAAGGGAGGACTTGCTGTTGTAGAGGATTTAATGCAGCTCATAGTAAGTGAGTAAGGAGCTCATGAAGATAGAGAAGGAGAAAATGACTACTGATAGTCATAGTAGAGGTTCTGAGGAATACCACAACAGAAGAAAAGTGAATAAAGAGAATGCCAAGGCAAATGGAAAGAGAATTGATCAAACTTTTGAGAAACAATGTAAAGGTCAAAGGAATGAAGTAACAATGAATGAGAACTTTCGGATCCTTGAGATCGATGGATATTAATGTTAGAAGAAAATGGCAGAGGAATATGTCTGGATCGTTAGATTGACAGATCCATTAGATCGATGGTGACAACAATTGTGAGGGATAGGAGTGTTCAGAGGTTTTGATTGTGGCTGAAGTTCCGCACTCAATCCTAGCCGTCGATCTCATCTTCAAACGCTTATGTCACAGTCAACTGCGGGACTAAGCTGTTTGGTAATCGATGTGCTAGTTGAAGATCCGCAGGTCGTAGATTTGATGACCTCATATATCCAATGGATATCAGGTCATAAGGTGATTACACATTAATCTCAGAACGGACCCGAACATTTATAAACTAAGGATTTATAATCCTTATCGTCTCCGTAAGGGAGGGTAAACGTCGAGCAAGATTCCATGCGATATCGTTGTAGACTGTCGGATCAAATGGGTTTTGATCTACGACGCAGGATCACTGAGCAGCTCTGTTGATCGGAGTAGACATCAACCATTGGATTAAAGGTAAGATTGATAGTGGATATTGAAGACGAAAGGCTTGGGAAAGAGTGGACCCGAAAGTTTATCAACACGAGTTTAAATTTATTTGGCTTAAGGAGGATGGATGGAGATCACGCGACAACCATTGATCCTAGGGAGTGAAATCAACGATGGAGAGTGAACCCAAATAAGGTAAGCATCGGTAAATGTGCAAAGGCTGAGGAAAGGTGAAAAGGTTAGTTTATGTGTATAAGGTTATAATAGAAATAAAGCAGATAAATGTATTTTGGGTTAAATTGGGTTAAACAAAAGTTTAACCATGGGATGGTTAAATGAGCTAATGTTAAGAATTAACCAGAGGTTTAAGTAATAAGGGTTAAGGATTAATTAAAGTTTAATGAAGGTGGAGTATAAATCCTGATGGAGAGGTTAATTAACGTTTAGACTATTGAATAGTCTTTGAAACAGTTCCGCATGAGATTTTATTAAGGGGCCTTAAACCTTAATTTATGTTTTAATTTGACTAGTCACGAAGATTGAAATTCTTGGGATGAATGAGATTATCCATTTTATATGCATACTGTGGGTATTGTTAGCTTAGCCGACATCATAGTTTTTTCCCAATATTTTAGTGGTCATGTGGAGGTGAAAAAAGAAGAAAAATGGATGGAAAACATGGTATTGGTGATGTATTTTAGTAAGTGGAGGTGTTTGTGTTAATTTAAATGTGGATTATCTTAAATGACATCATGTGTGGGTATGTGTAGGGCCCAGACCCTCATATTAATTTGTTACTATTGTTTTATGAATGTTTTAATTATTTGGGTGTAAGGCAGCAAGAGTGTGTCTATATATATCTATATATATATACTTTGGTTTGCATTGTAGATATGTGGTGGACCTGGAGCGCATGACAGGGTGCCAAAGTGGAGGGTTCACATGTAATTTTACATATAGAGATATGGTTTAAAATATTCGACCTTGATGCGAAGGCATGGTGATCCCCATTTTGGGTTTTATAATACATATATTTTGTGCACACATTTTAAGTGTGTGTGTGTGTTCTAATCTATGATATAGTCGTGCGTCATGGGTAAATGGTGGACCCCCAGAGGGGCATGGCTTATATTATATGTTATGTGTTTATAAATTATTGACACAATGTTATGGTTTTATGAAGTAAATATGTGTTCTCTGAGTGATCGATGTTATCATTATTCCATTAATTTTACTTCATTTATTTTTGTTTGGGATCGATAATACCGACAAGTGGTATCAAATCTAAGGTGAAGGGTCAATTTCTGGTGGAATCTGATCAGAGGCACAACCTTCTAGTTTGTAGTAGTGCTCAAAATCTGCACAATGGAGATATGAGCCCTAATACTACTTCAAGGGCGAAAATTTTCATTTTGTAGCGAAATTAATGATGCCAAGAAATGATCCATCAAGCATCAAACCATAATCATCGAGCAACAATGCATTTGGTGTGTGGACACCAATTATAGTTTGAAGTTTATGTAGTGAAGGAGCCACAACCATTTCTATGAAAAAGAAGAAAAAGAACCAAGTTATGGGTATTTGTAAGATTACACATAACTTAACCACAATCGGGAGAGAGTTGGATCCATGAGATTATTGGGACTTTTTCGTGCTTTGAGGTTAAACATGTTGGTTAAAATAGGATACATGGGTTATCGACTACGACAATGAAAACTTGGCTATGCAAAGAAAAGTCCCATGGAGGTGTACTTTAGGTATGTCCATGTTTCAATAGGAGGGAAGTTTGTGCATAATAATACCTTGTGGAGCCATAAAAGGCCCTAAACATCATCACAAAGGAATCAAATACACATAGAAATTTGAGATAAAATTGGTAATGGAATTTTGTAGTAAAGTATATATATTAAAAAAAATATTCTAGAGTCATTTTTTAGTGAAGACACACATGCACACAAATAGAAATATATGGAGAGCCCCTACATAGAGATTAATGAAAAATATGATGAATGTCAAGTTTGAGATGGATAAGTTTAATGGTAAAAATAAATTGAATTAGGAAGCTCAAGATGTGATATTATTTAGTTTAGCAAGGACTATATAAGTCATTATATACGGAAAGAGAAAAAAAACCTACAAATATGATCGATGAAGAATGGAAAATCTAGATGCAAGAGTTATCTGCACCATCGAGTTTTGTGTTGCAAGTGATTCATGTTTATTATTTTCAGAGAATTAACATCATGAGGCTTATGGAGCATGATGGAAAGAATTTATATGACGAATTCTTTGAAAAACACTTGAAGAGGCAACTATGCAATGTAAAAATGAAAGAAGCTACAAAAATTGCAAATCATTTAATTGTATTTAATATTCTTATATGTCAACTGACTAATATGGGTGTTAAATTTGATGACAAATATAAGAAAATTACATTATCATCTTCGTTTCCTGAATCATCAAATCATTTAGTTACTTCTATTAGTTGTAGTACATAGTGCAATTGATGCTCTTGACTATGATTATGTTGTGGGGGGAGTTTTTTCTGAGGAGCTGTGGAGGAAATCTTGTATTGAAGCCTCCAAACTAGATGTAATTGTGGCTAAATGTTGGTTTAATAAAAAGGAGAGGCATTGAGACATCTAGATCAATGTAAAAAAGAAAGAATATTAATCTCCAATTTCGGTACCGTAACAAGTCATAGCATCTCAAGAAATATTGTTGGAAGAGGTGGTTCCAAGGAAGAATCCAAAAAGGCGGAAAATCTAGTTGAATCAAGTTTAGGTATGTTTGGTGAAGTTTGGTCTATATGTAACACCCTTCAATAGTATGAAGAATGATTCTTACAATCTATTATTACTCATCACATGTGTCGACATATAGGTTTGTCTACTTCATATCAAGTTGATGGTGGTATTATGGGAAGTAACAATTCTTGTAAGGTTGTTGGGATTGGAAGCATCAAAACTAAAATGTTTAATGGTTTTATAAGGATATTGACAATGGTTAGACATGTTGTTGAACTAAAGAATAATTTGAGTTTTTGAGATATTTGGATTTTGGAGGTTAACAATTTACATGTTTAGGTGGATCACTAAACGTGCCTAAGGGTGATTTGGTGGTTATGAAGGCTATAAATATTGGACACATTTACAAGATAGAAGGAAGTACTTAATTAATGAAGTAGTGATGGTATTGAGGAAGTGAATGAATTCATGTGTTTATGGAATTAGTGGTTTAAGGCATAATAATTCCAAATTTAAAGTATTTGAATTTCAATTTCACAAACATTCTATATTTGGAAAACCATGTAGATAGAAGTTTAAAGATGGAAATTATATTGGTAAAGGTATTCTTGATTATATTCATTCAGATGTTTGGGGGTCATCCACTACAATTTATTTTAGAGGATCATCATATTTAGTAGCATATATAAATTATTTCTCTAGAAAAGTGTGGCTCTATGTCTTGAAAGGAAAACCTAATTTTTTTAACACTTTTAAACAATTTAGAGTTATTGTAGAAGAAAGACAAATTAGGACAATCAATTTATTTAAGAATGGATAACAAAATTGGGTTCACATCTTTTAAATTTGAAAACAAATTCCAAGAAATTGGGATTGAAAGGCACACAATCAATTTGAACACTCCCTAGAAAAATGGTGTAGCAAAATGAATGAACAAGACTCTTTTAAAAGGAGCAAGGAACATGGTTAGAAATGCCTATTTGTAGTAAGAGTTGTGTGAAGAAATGATCACTATTGTTTTTGATCTTGTAAATTGACTATTATTAGTTGCAATAGATTACGAAATCCTCAAAGAGGAATGTATGGGTAATCCTTGTGATTATTCAAATTTAAAAATTTTCAGTTATGAACTTGCTTATGCTCTTACTCCTAAAAATAAAATTTTTAAGTTAGACCTCATATCAAAGAAATATGTCTTTGTTGGTTATGATGATGTAGCTAAGGGGTATTATTATAAGATCATAATGTCCCCAATTCCTCATTAGCAGAAATATAATATTTGATGAACTACCCACCATTAAATTAGATGTTGTAAAAGTTGATTTGAAAAAGGAACAAATGCCACTAAATTAATAATTGTTTTTGGAGACTCAACCATTTATAGAAACTTAAAAGAAGGAAGAAGCTTATAATGATAAAGAAGCTCTTAATGCAAAAGGTATTTAGGAAATTGTAGAAATTCTACAACCAACAATGAGAATATATACATACGACAAAGATCCTCGTGAAAGGTATATTGATCTTATTTATCTAATGCTTTGATCTTATTTATCTAATGCTTTGAAAAAGGAACAAATGCCACTAAATTAATAATTGTTTTTGGAGACTCAACCATTTATAGAAACTTAAAAGAAGGAAGAAGCTTATAATGATAAAGAAGCTCTTAATGCAAAAGGTATTTAGGAAATTGTAGAAATTCTACAACCAACAATGAGAATATATACATATGAAAAAGATCCCCCTGAAAGGTATATTGATCTTATTCAAATGCCACTAAATCAATAATTTTTTTCGGAGACTCAACCATTTATAGAAACTTAAAAGAAGGAAGAAGCTTATAATGATAAAGAAGCTCTTAATGCAAAAGGTATTTGGGAAATTGTAGAAATTCTACAACCAACAATGAGAATATATACATACGACAAAGATCCTCATGAAAGGTATATTGATCTTATTTATCTAATGCTTTGATCATTAATAATAGGGAACCTTCTTATTTTCAAGAATTAATGGATGGTACGGTTAAAATTAATTGGAAAATGGAAATGGAAAAAGAGATGGATACCTTAGTGACGAACAAAAATTAGGATTTGGTAGAACTTTGTAAAGATAAAAGAATCGCTGGGTGTAAGTTTGTCTACAAATTGAAGAAAATCATTGACGATAAAGTTAAAAGGTATAGAGATGGGTTGGTTTCAAAAGGGTGCTCTCAAATTGAAGCAATAGATTTCAATGAAATGTTTTCCTCAATTGTTAAGGTTGTATATGTTCGTCTTGTAATGACACTAGAGGCTTTAGTTGATTTAGAGTTATAACAATTGTATGTTAAAACAAGATTGTTACATGAAGGTTTGGATGAGGATATATAGATTTAACAACCATGAGGATTTTTTAAAAATTGTGAAAGAAGGCTAGTTTGAAATCTTAAGATATCATTGTGTATCTTGAAGCAATCTCCAAGCAATGGTACAAGAAGTTTTATTCATTCATAATGAGCTAGAATTATGCTATAAGTGAATATGACCATTGTATTCATCTCAAAATCTTGAATGGTACATTATCTTAGTGTTATATGTTGATATATTCTTGTTGCAAGAAAAACATTCATGAGATCAATCAAACAAAGATTGAAATCATTATGACCTTTGATATGAAGGATCTAGGAGCAAGAAAACAAATCTTGTGCATAGAAATACAAAGAGACAAGAAAAATGGTAATATTGGGTGTTCAAAACACATGTTAAGCAAATACTTGTTAAATTTGGTATGAATAGTATGAAACTTGTAAATATCTCTTTAGCTTCCCATTTTAAGCTTTCCTAATAACTTTCATAAATAATAGTGAGGAAGAAAAGGGTTATATGTCTTATGTACCATATGCTAATGTAATAGGAAGTTTAATGCATGTGATCTAAGAAGGAAGCATTGAAATGTAGTGAAATGGGTGCTTTGGTATGTTGGAGGCACAAGTGATTACTGCATAACCTTTAATGATTGTAGTAATTTTGTTTGTGGTTATGTTGGTTCATATTTTGTAGGTGATTTGGATAGGGGTAATCTACTTTATGTTTTTTTTTTACTCTTGTAGGAGGATCTATTAGTTGGATGTAAAAAAATTTAGAAATAGTTGTTTTATCTACTATTGAGGCAGGATATATCACTATGTCACATTCCTACAAGGAGAAAACTTGGTTAAAGGGTCTTTTGAGTGATCTTGGAAGAACGAAGGATGGTGTGACTGTATTCTGTGATAGTCGAAGTGCTATACATTTCAAAACCAATATAGCTTATCATAATAAGATTAAGTATATTGATATGAACTACTGAGAAATGTTATAGATGGAGATGGAGTATATCATAAAAATGTCCACAATCAAGAAAATTGTGCAAACATGTTTATGAAACTAGTAATGTTAGAGAAGCTATGGTAGTGCTTAACTTCTCTTATGTTATAGATGAGGTGACAATGGGCATGGGAAAGGTATAAGTTAATTGTTGTTAAGGTGGACATTTTTACAATTTGTGACAACAATGAATAAAATTGATATATTGTAAAAACCAAAATTCAATTCATGTAAATTTTTGGTGATTTGTATAATGTTGTTGGTTTACAAAATAAGTGGTAGTTTGTATGATGAATATCATGGTTCTAACTTTGATATATATGTAGCTTGAGAAATTAAAGTTCGTTGTAAACTTGGTTTTCTTCTGTATTAGGGTTTTACTACATAAACTCATATTTCCTAAATAATATATGTTAGATTTATAACACTCTTTTTTTCATTTAATTTTGTCTTTGCTCAATAATACCAACAATTATATAAATAAAATAAAATTATATATAAAATTGATTTTTGTTGCTTGAATTACTGTAATAAATTTTAATTGCAATAATTAATAAAAGTATGATATAAAATACATATATATTTTTAAAAATTAATAAATATTAAAATATTAGAATTAATAGTATCTATAAAAAATTAATATATAAACATAAAAATTTAATTTTTTAAAATACAATTAACATTACAAATTTTTAAAATTATGTATCAAGATTGGATACTATTTTAAATTGTTTGAAAATAAACCTAATAGAGATTCTTGTAGTTAATTCTATTAAATTGTAACCAAAATAAATTTAGTCATTTTATAGCCATTAAAAGGTTTTATTTCCCTATTTAAATTGTTGTTATGATTTGATTCTTCATCTTGTATTGAAGATGAACCACACAGGCTCGTTAAGTTTTATTTCCCTATTTAAATTGCCATTATGATATGACTCTTCATCTTGTCTTGATGATGAACCACACAGGCTGTCGACCTAAATCTTCCAATGTGATTTCTTCCGAAAATTAGGAAAATTAATTATAACATGTCTAACTTCTAAAGAAAAGAAACTGTTATTTCTAATACTGAAAATTAAATAATTAAAGAAAATAAACTATTTATTTCTAATACTAAAAATTAAATAATCTTATATATCTTCTGTTAATTTTATTTTTAATGGACCAAAAAAGGGTGCACCCTTTATCGTACATAGTTTAACTTAAATATTCCAATTTTCATAGAAAAACAACATGCTCAAAACAGTGGGCAAAATACTTTGAAATTACATGTTCCCATTCTCGAGGGCATTAAATTTTAATGAAGTTGTAACGATACAGTAAATTGGTTCCTTAAAAAATCAATGGCAAGGGTCGTTGAATCTTGTTTTTGATGGTGAAAATGGATTTAGCACCATAAAAAATCGGGCACTCAAACTTTTGAAGTTTGACAATTGTACTTTATGATAGGTATGTTTGGATCTTTATTTTTGATAGTGGAAATAGATTTAGCACCATTAAAAGCCCTAAAAACACCTAAAATTTTAAAGTTTGAAATTTATACCTAAAGATTCAAAAAAAATTACCAAAATCTCAAAAAAAATTAAAAATCCGAGACCAATTTACCCCATTTTTAAATCACGCTAATAGTTTGAAACTAAATACTTGCTTTTGACTTTTATTTGACAATGTAAACATCCGAACTTCCAATGGAGAAAGACTCGTGAATCAATTAGCGAATGAATCGCAAACAGTGCATACCGCTCACATTATCGGTGAAGCTATTTACATCGTGAAAAGACTGAAGTAGACCAAACTTGTCATTTTTTCTTTTTCCTTTTGCAAAAAATACGTCCTTTTTCCAATATTAAGGTCCAGTGCTTTGCATATTAAACATTTTGATTCTATGATACACAGGAGAAGTCGACGTGCCTGATTTTCTTACTCTGCTTCCATCCTCGACTCTGCTTTCAGTGACACTGTGACTCTGCCACAATTTGCCATGCAGATCTTTGCTTTCCTCATTGCCTTGTTTCTATACCGATCATCAGCCATCTCCAACTCATCATTATTTGGAGATAGGAGAGTGTTGCTTTCAATGAAAGCAACCATGGGTGATGCTTATATTATGTTAGATACCTGGACACCGTCCAACAACACCACCCATTGCTCATGTATTGGCATCCATTGTGATCACCTCATAGATTGTGTAGTGGCTCTACATCTCCCCGACATGAATATTTTTGGCTCATTTCCCAATCAGGTCACAGACTTGTCAGCCCTCCATTTTCTAAACGTCTCCAATAATGCCCTCAACTCTTACAACTCTTTGTCAGGGGCACTACCATTGGATTTGAGCTCTCTCATTAAGCTCGAACATCTTGATTTGTCATATAATATCTTCTCCGGCAGCATTCCCAAGGAGTATGGGAAGCTGAAAAATCTAGAATATCTTTCATTGTCGACAAATTATTTGAGCAGAAGAATACCTTGAGAGCTTGGCAATTTAGGGAAATTGAAATGCTTTATCCGGGAAACTTCGGTTATAAAGAGAATGACTCCAATAGATTCAATGGAGTGATTCCTCAAGAGATAGGGAATTTGATCAAGCTTGTCCATCTTCATATGGATGGTTGTGGTCTTAACGGTTCAATTCCTCTTAAGATTGGTGGTCTCAAAAATCTAGAGACAATGTGTTTGCAAGACAATGCCCTCATTGGTGAAATACCCGTGGAACTGTCGGAACCGAACAAGTTGAGAGAGCTGGATCTTTCAGTGTTGAAGATAATGGAGAATATCCTAGAAAATTGAGAGTTGGTTCACGTAACCTTAGGATAGGAATTAGTTTCTATTTCTTAGGATTTTGTTCTAACTTACCTAAAACTATGTTTTCTATTTAATGTGTAATGTGGATGAACAATGTAGAGCATTCTGTAGAGCTAGACCCTCCTGGTTCAGACTCTCTTTCGTATAGCTGACCAGTGGGTTTTATTTTAATACAAACATTGCCATTTTTATCATGGTATCAGAGCGTCAAGGCTAAGGAACCTGTATGATGGTTGGTGTGTGGTTCTTTGAACGGATATCATCACAATTGTGAGGCAGATAACTACGACGATCCTGAAATCGTTGCTGGTTATGAGTGTACCTCTGCGACGAGGGCACTGTAGCACTTCGCGTAAATTTTTCGTTGCGGTTTGTCGCAGGAGAGACGTGTACACCTGCGATGATGTCGCAGAAAAGACAAGGACTTCTGCGACGATCGAGGAAAGAAAAGAACAACGTTGTAGCTGCGAGGGGAAGCCAAGAACAAGGTTGTCGTTGTCAGAGAAGTTGTGAGGAGAAGACAATAATAAGGTTGTAGTTGACAATAGAAGGTTGTCTGGAGGCTGAGAAGGAAGCGACTGTGATCTGCACGTGTGCTGCGAGATCAAACGATATTGAAGATCATTGATCTATCTCTGTCATAGATCTGGGGTAAATTTAACATCTTTTACCTGTCGAATTTTTTTTTTCTAAATCGCCAAGATGAATAACAATATTTTTGAAGCATGCATGAACGAGCATAACAAGCTCAATGGTTCCAATTACGCAAATTGGAATTTTAAGATGCAGACTCTACTAGAAGCATAGAGTGCTTGGAAAATTGTGAATGGGGATGAGCCAAAGCCCGCGGCTAGATCAGCAACAATCCCAGATTGGGAGAAACGAAAAAGTAGAGCAAGGAAAATGCTAAAGATGTCAGTGAAAGCTACATTATATCGCACATCAGAGAATGTAAGTCAACTAAAGAGATCTGGGGAATCCTAAAGGAGTTGTACGAGATCAGGAATTCAAATCGTCTTCTGTTTCTCAAGAGTAAGATATTGTCCCTGAATATGGAGGAGAATGAGACAATCAATTCATTCGTAGCAAGGATCAAGGATCTGAAGAACAAATTAGCAGACATTGGTCATATAGTCGATGATACAGATCTTGTGACCATTACAATGAATGGTGTCACTGATGATTATCAAATGTTCATCACTGGGATAAATACCAGAGAGAAGATCCCGCATTTTGAAGCGCTGATAGGTACACTGATGTAGGAAGAAGAGAGGAGATTGACTCTGAAGCCCTAGAGTGCCGATCTTGCTTTAATGGCGAAGAAGAACTTCAAAGCGAAAGTAAGTCCACAATAGAAAACCGGAGCAAGTTCACAGAAACAACCAAATCAAACCTAAGGTATGCATCCGAATAAGAAATACTCTGAAACTAAATCTTTTATTGTGGAAAATTGGGTCATATTGCTAGGGGATGTAGGAAAAAGAGATATCATGAAGAAAAACAGAAGTCGAAAAGACATGCAGGTCATCTCGTGAATGGTGATCAGGTGCAGAATTTAAGGTTGTTCATGGCAGATCGTGATGAAAATGTTGATGCAGACATCTAGTATGTAGATTCGGGAGCATCAATACACATGAGAGGGAATAAGCATTGGCTGGAAGATTTTAAAGAAATCAACGAAGGCGCTCAGATTTACCTAGGGGATGACGGAAGTCATCAAGTCTATGGGTGAGGGAAAGTTTTTGTCATCCGACCTAATGGTAATATCAAACAAATTTATAATGTAATGTATGTGCTTGGAATAAAAAATAACTTGATTTCTGTATCTATGACTACAGATCAAGATTTGAAAGTTGAATTTTTAAAATCTAACTGCTACATTAAAGATCTGCTAGATGGAATGAAAACAATTGCTACAGGAATCCAAACAGGAGGACTGTACAAGTTGGATGTGAGGCCTGCACCAGTTTGAGCATTGACAACAGTGAGCCTGACTACAGAAGAGCTTTGGCATCAGAGATTCGGCCACATCAACTACAATGATTTGTTGTTACTACAAAGGAAGGAAATGGTAAGATATTTTCCTATGCTAAAACAAGTACATAATGATTGTGATGCCTGTGCTTTAGGAAAAATGCATAGAGAAGAGTTCCGTGTTAGAGTAGAAAAGAAACAAAGGGATATACTGGAGTTAATGCACATAGACCTTTTTGGACCTATGCAGACAAAATCATTAGGAGGTGCACTATATTTCCTACTGTTTATTGATGATTGTACAAAGTCTTCTTGGGTGTATTTTTTAAGTAAGAAGAGTGATACATTCGAATACTTTAAGAAGTTTAAAAATATGATTGAAAGACAAACAAGGAAATAGATAAAAATTCTCCATTCTGGTTAAGGGGGAGAATACAGGAAGGATGAGTTTATCAGATACTGTAAAGATCATGGAATTTTGCAATAGTTCACACTACCCCATACTCCATAGCAGAATGGAGTAACAGAAAGGAAGAACATAACTCTGGTGGAATGTGTTAGAAGTATGCTGAAAGGTAAGAATCTTTCAAATGGTTTTTGAGTTGAAGCAGTGAATATTGTAGTTTATTTGAAAAATAGGAGTCCTATAAGAAGTCTTGAGTCTAAAACTCCTTATGAAGCATTATATGGATATAAGCCTGCAGTAAAACACTTAAGGATATTTGGATCAAAAGCATTTGCCCACATTCCAAAGGAAGATAGAAGAAAATTAGATTCAAAAGCCATCACATGTATTTTTATAGGGTATTTTTCATCATATAAAGCATATTGATTATTTAATCCCTCTACTCACAAGATTTTTGTTAGTAGAGATGTTAAATTCCATGAGGAGGATCACGAAGAACCTGATGAGCACTATGAGGAATGGGACATTTCGTAATTTGTGGATGAAGAAGAAGGAGGGAACAGTTAGGGTCAGTAGCAAACAAAGGAAAATGATGAACAACAAAAACAACAACAACAACAACAGCAACAACAACAATAGCAGCAGGAAGAAAAAGTATATGATGATCAAATAAGGTTTGAAACCACCATCCGACCTCTCAGGAGATTAGGTAGGAAAGCTCAATTGCCTGCAAGATATAGGGAAAATGATTTTATAACTAGTATGATGAATGTGGTTGAATCGTCTAGTTATAAAGAAGAAAATGAAAGTAGTGAATGGAAAACAACCATGGAACAGGAATATAATTCAATAATCAGAAATAACACTTGGGAATTGGTTGAACTTCCTAGAGGAAAACAAGTCATAGGTTGCAAATGGTTATATAAACTGGAAATTAATGCAGATGGAACTATAGAAAAACTAAAAGCTAGGTTGGTTGCAAAGGGGTACAAACAAAAGGAAGGGATATATTATGAAGAAACCTTTGCCCCTGTTGCTAAATTGAACACCATCAGAATGTTAATCGCTTTAGCTACTAAGAAACATTGGATGATGCACCAACTAGATGTAAAGTCTACATTTTTGAATGGAGAACCAAAAGAAGAGGTTTCTCTAGAGAAACCGGAAGGGTTTGTCCAGAAAGGAAAATAACATTTAGTCTATAGGTTGAAGAAAGCACTTTATGGTCTAAAATAAGCTCCTAGGTCATGGTATGAGAAAATTGATTCATTTTTTCTGCAAGATGGCTATAATAGAAGTAAGAATGACCCTAATCTTTACACCATGATAGATGAACAAGGGTGTGTAGTGCTGGTTTCATTATATGTAGATGATTTGATAATTACAGGTGATGCTACATATCTAATTGATGAAATCAAGCAACATATGTAATAGATGTTTGAGATGAAGCATCTCGGTGAACTCAGATACTGTTTAGGTCTCGAGATCTAGAGAGATTCAGGTCAAACATTTATGTCTCAAGCAAAGGATGTCAAAGGCCTGTTAGAAAAGTTTAGAATGGGTCAGTGTAAGTCGACACTAGTACCATTGCAATAGAACATCAAATTGCAGTGTGATGATGGCTCAAAAGCAGCGGATGCAACACTTTACAGACAACTGGTTGGGAGACTGATCTACCTAACCACCACTAGACCTGATTTGGTTTATGCGGTCAGTGTGTTAAGCCAATTTATGTCTAAGCCACATGAAAGCCATTGGAATACAGCGAAGAATGTTTTGAGGTATCTACAAGGTAATGTAGATTATGGAATTATTTGCACTGACTCTTCTGATGTTAGATTGGTAGGATTTGCAGATTTAGATTGGGTAGAAAATGTGGATGATCGCAGACCTATAACAGGGCACAAGGCACATTTGGTTATAGGTCATGCACAAACCCATAGGTATGGGTTAACCACAAAAAACCCTTCTCTTCAACGACACTTGGTTTTGGGCAATCCTTAAAGCCATGACTAGGGGTTAACCGCACAAGACCCGTCTCTTCATTTTCTCATATTCAATAGAATTTCATAAGGATATAACTTGATATAATGGGGATCATTTCTTCCTAAAGTGGGGGAATTGATCCAAATGGAAAGTTGTATCCACTCATGGTATTGCATGATGTAACATAACAAGGCACTAAAAATACTAAAAATAATAGATATAACCTTTCAAAAGGAGAGACTCATCCACCATGATGTAGTTTAAAAGGTTTTCCTCATTTAATAAAGAGTTATCTTTATTTTCATTCATTATGATGTATTCAGTGTGTGTATTTTTTTATCAATGGATTTTTTTTTAGAATAATTTCAATAAATATTTTGTTCTTTCTCTCCACTCTCTCTCTACATTCAAGTCTTCCAGATCTTAGCCCCCAAGGTATGGATCATGGATACTCAAACATACATGGAAACTCAGAAGAAGGAAGAAGCTTCTAACGATAAAAAAGCTCTTGATGATGAATATATTTAGGAAAATATGGAAATTCTAAAACCAACACTGAGAAGATATACACAAGACATAAATCCTTTTGAAAGGTATATTGATTTTATTTCATCTATTATTTTGATCACTAATGATGGGGAACCTTATTGTTATCAAGAAATAATAGGTAATATTGATAATGTTAGATGGAATATGGAAATGGAAGAAGAGATGAATACCTTGGAAAAAAATAAAATATGGTACATCGTAAAACTTTCTAAATATAGAAATTTTTTTTGGTGTAATCAGGTCTACAAATTTAAGAAAGGCGTTGATGGTAAAGTTGAAATGTATAAGGTTAGTTTGGTTGCAAAGGTGTGCTCTCAAATGGAAGGTATATATTTCAATGAAATATTTTTTCCATTTTTTGAGATTATATTTGTTTGTATTGTGATGATGTTGGTGGCTTTACTTGATTTATAGTTAGAGAAATTAGATGTTAAAACAACATTTTTTACATGAAGATTTGGATTAGGAGATACATATCGAACAAACATGATCTGAATTGGATCATTATATTATTTTTATCAGAGTCGATTTTTTTTAGAGAGGAAAAATTGGAAGAATCATCTAACGAGACCATTTTTACCAACGGGACCCGATTTGGTAGATTAGGGTCTCAAACCTTTGAGGAATATTTTAAGGCATTAAATGTAAATTATTAGGGTAAATTTTTCATTCTTTAATATGTCACTTTTATTTCATATTATACACACAAAAAAATTCAACGGTGCAATAATTGCCTCAATCAGAGTCTGTACGCGAAAGGTGTGTCACTCAAAAGTTGACCTTTCTATTTTGATCACCATAATTTGAGAGGATGCCATGTCATCCCCCATTATTCATTGAAAAGGTGTTATCCATGTGATCATGATGAATAAGAATATTCCATATTGTAACTCTAGTTAACAATTGAAGGAGCCAAATCTAGCCATTGGTAGGTCATATTGTTGTGTCATAACCAAGCCACTAGGAGGAAAAGGCGTTCCATTCTTTTCAAGTGCATTTTGTTCCACAGATGAAAAAAGTGGCTGAGATGTATAACAAGAGTGCACATAGAGATGATTTGAACACTATAGTGTCCCATGAGCCACAATCTTAGTTCTTTGTACTTTGTACTTGTACTACTTGTAGATTGCTATGCTCTTTTTATCTAAGGTTGCTCTGCTTTGGGTTTTCTCTTGAATGGGTTTGCTAGGATATATCTTGTGGCAATTGTGTTTTGTGAGTTTTGTTTTGATTTCTCTATTTTTTGCACAATTATAATTTGCATGCATACACAAAAAACAACAATTTATAAATAAAAAAATCTAAAGAGAAATAAGCCCTCCTAGTGTAAATTTCAAAATTTTAAGTTAATTTCATCAAATTTATTGTGATGAGCTATCTAGTGGAATATCCATGATAATTTATACAAAAAACACAAGGACTGTTTCACCATCACAAAACAAGGTTAGTTTGTAAGCTTAAGAAATCATTGTGCAACTTGAAGCAATCTCCCAAACAATGGTACATGAAGTTTGATTCCTTCATGATGAGCTAGAATTATACTATAAGTTAGTATGACCATTGTTTTTACCTAAAAATCTCAAAGGATGTATTCATTATCTTAGTTTTATATGTTTGCATATACTTGTTACAATAAAATCATGGATGGGATTAGAAGGTTAAAGGATCAAATGGCTAAGAGATTTGATATGAAGGATCTAGGAGCAACATAACAAATCTTGGCAACATAAATACACAAAGATAAGAAAAATGGCAATTTTAGGTTTTCAAAACAAAAGTATGTGAAGAAAATACTTGTGAAATTTGGTATGAATAGTATGAAACATATAAATATCCCATTAACTTCCCATTTTAATTTTTCCTTAGGTTTATGTCCTAGTAGTAAGGAAGAAAAGTGTCAAGCAAGGAGGTAACTCCTCAAATGAATTGTGTCTTTGCATTAAGGTTTCTCATGGATATATACAAGGAGGGAGAGACTCTTGGGCTTGACTTCCCAGTGTCTCTTCATATTCTTATTCTCCATTATTTACTATTTACATTATTTACATATATTCACCCAATCCCAATTATTAGGTGTCAACATTCCCCCACTTAATATGAAGGGTTGTTGGTGAGTCGAAGCATCATTCTGAACCTTTCGAACTTTTCTCTTCCAAGCGCTTTGGTGAAGATTTCAGCAATCTTCTCATTAGTGGAAACAATGGCATAGATGGATTGTCTTGGCCTCAACAAGGTGTCGAATCAGATCGTATTTTGTATTGATGTGCTTTGTTTGATCATGGAACTTTGGGTTCTTGAACAACTTTATTGCAGAGGTGTTTTCAATCATGAGTGGAGTTGAATGCACTTGTTTCACCCGTAAATCTTCCAGAATTTTCTTGAGCCACACAATTTCCTTTTTTTATTTATTTATTTATTTTTTTTTATTTTTTTTCAGCAGCTGCCACATATTCTGCCTCTATTATGGAATCCGTTGGAATTGATTGTTTGTGTGATCTCTAGGAGACAACTCCTGATCCATGACTCATAGAATAACTTGAAGTAGATACTCCAGTTTCTTTGTTTCCATCAAAGTCTGAATCAGAATATCCAATCCAGTTGAAGTTGCCCACCTTTGTATACTTGAGTATAGAGTCTTGAGTTCCCTTTAAGTACTTTAGAACTCTTTTTACAACAGACCAATGTCCCTCACAAAGATTTTGCATAAACCTAGAGAGGGTTCCAACAATAAATGACATCTTTGGTCTGGTAATAGTTAGGTAGTTGTGACTTCTTACAAGCTATCTATACTTTGTTTCATCCTCAAATTCTTTTCCTTCAATGGATGTGAACTTCAAGTTCTATTCCATTGGAGTAGTAAAAGGATTGCACTCATCCATGCCAAACTTGTTCAACATATCTCCAATTTAGTTCTTATGAGAGAGGAATATAAGCTTCAGATGTTGAGTTACTTCAATACCAAGATAGTAGTGAACATATCCCAAGTCAGTCATTTCAAAAAATTTCCTCAATTCCTTCTTTATGGATGCAATGAAGTTCTCATTGTTCCCTATCATCAAAGGATCATCTACATACACAACAAGGTATACAACTATTTTTCCAACTTTCTTGACAAAGCAAGTTGCATCATCAAGATCATAATGTTTGAAGTTGAGTTTCAGAAGATGCTCAATTAAATTTTCATACCGGGATCACAGTGCTTGCTTGAGGCCATACACAAATTTCACAGCCTTGCATACTTTGTGTTCACGACCCTTCACAAAAACTCCTTTTCGCTAGGACATAAAAACATTATCTTTCAAATCTCCATTCAAGAAAGTAGTTTCTACATCCATTTGATGGACTTTCCAATCGTTCTGAGCTTCCAAGGCAAAGAGTGTCTGGATGGTATTCCATTTTTCTGTGGGAGAAAAATCATCCTCATAATTGACCCCTTCCTTCTGTGCAAAACATTTTTCCACAAGCCTAACTTTGTGCTTGTCAAGTGAGCCATCAACTTTATACCTATTCTTGTAGACCCACTTGCACCCGATTGGTTTGGTTCCCATGGAGGATCAACTAGTTTCCAAGTGCCATTATTTATTAAGGCATCATAGTCCTTTTTCATCGCTTCTTTCAATTCATCATGAGAAGTGACTTCTTTGAAGGAATTTGGTTCAAAATCTATAGACAAATTTAGTTCAAAATCATAAGAAACATCTATATCAATAGGTGAATAAGAATCATCTACATCACCTCCATTTTTCCTGGTTGTAGTTCATGTTCCTGTCTTTCCAACCTCTTCAGGATGAACACTTTCAAGTGTCTTTGTCAGCCATTTTGGAGGACCTTTCTGAGATGGCCTAGGCTACTCAGTTGACTAAGTTGGGACTGAATCTAGATTAAGACTCCCAATTCTGTCAATCACATCACTCAAAGTATCATCATTGGCTCGAGCTTCATGTGGGGGAGAGAGTGTTTCAGAAGAAGATTCCAGATTGATGAAGAAAAGGAATCCTCCCTTCAAGATGTGGAATCTGATTATCAAATTCTTGAAATAGTTTTGCATGTATGAATCTATCCAAGCGATCAAGCTGCCATTCAACAACATTGTCAACTTTGGAATATTCAAGAAAGATTACATCTCTAGATACAACAAACTTCTTATTAACTTCATCATAGAGACAGTATGCTTCGGAGGTATTTGAATACCCTAAGAAGATACACTTATGAATCCTTGCACCAAGTTTGTTTCTTTTCTCCTTTGGTATCAAGATATAGCAGGTGGAACCAAATAACCTGAGATGCTTTACCAAAGGAATGTGGCCATACAACATTTCATAAGGAGTCTTGTTTCTAATAGCATGTGATGGAAATCTATTCTTTACATACACAACACATAGAACTGCATCAACCCAAAACATCAATTTTACATTCTTGAAAAACATCATGGAACATACCATATTTAAGATTTTTATGTTCATTGTTTCAGCTAGTCCGTTATGTTGGGGATTATAAGGCACAATTGTTTGATGTTTGATCCCATTCTGGTGAAGATAGTTTTCAAATTCATTTGAAGTGTATTCTTTTCCATTATTAGTGAAAATATAGCTAATATGAGATTGTGCATGATTTTCAATCCATTCATGAAAGTTCTTGAATGTTTGAAAAACATAACATTTGTTCTTCAATAAATAAACCCAACACATTCTAGTGTAGTCATCAATAAATGTCATCATATATTTATTTCCATTTTTAGAAGGAACAAGCATTGGGCCACATAAGTTTGAATGAATAATTTCAAATTTCCTATGTCCTCTTGAATGTGAATTATGAAAAGGCTGTTTGTTGTGCAGTCCTAAGATACAAGCATCACATTGCTTAAGTTTCCTAGGAATTGTAGGCAAACCAGTAACACCACTTTTCTTCAACATACGGAGGCTGGCATAATTCAAGTGTCAAAATCTAGCATGCCATAAAATACTTGATGGAAATGTACCTTCATTGTAATGAGAACTGTATGAAAAGTTTTGTGCACGAGCAAAGGTACCTTGTAGTTTCAAAAGTCTTTCTTCTTCTATCCCTTTCATGACAAGTGAGTGATCTAATGCTTTCCTAACTTCAACCTTGCCATCAAACATATGAATGGAGTTTCCTTGTTGGTGGATGTGGACCAAGGAAAACAAGTTTCTCCTCAACTTCGGGAGATATTAAACATCATGTAGAAGAAAGTCCGGAAGAACAGGCAGTTTGAGCCTGATTGTGCCAAGCCATGATGGCTTGAGTTTTGATTTATCTACAAAGCATACTATGCCATCAACATTGTTAGTAAATTCTTCAAAAAAATCTCTTCTAAAAGTCATCTCGCAAGTTGCCCCTGAATCAAGAAACCAATCATTTTTCCAAGAAGCAAATGAAGCATTGAAAAAGTCTTCAGTTACTCCAATATTACAATGTGCCACAACATAGTGAGCGGATTCAGGTTATTTTCCTTTCTCTTTATCATTGGTTTTACATTTGGCTTGATTTATTTCTTGTTCAATTTTGTCCCAAGGAAACATACATGTAGATGCATCATGTTCATCTCTATTGTAAAGTATGCAATGAAGATCAGCCTTTTCTCCTTGAGAGTGTCTGCCCCCCCCACTTTTGAAATTTCTTCTTCCTCTACCTCTTCTACCACCTCTTCCTCTAGAAGAATCTTGAGAATGATTCTTCTCTCTATGTGCAAGACATACAACTTCTTTAGAAGATTGAGGAGTTGTCTTCTTCCCAAAAGTTTTCTCTCTCTCGACAAATTTCTTCACAAGGGAGTCAAAGGTAATCTCTTTCAGGTTTCCACTTGCTTGTAATGATTCAAGATAATTTGAATAAGTGGGATATAGTGCCTTGAAAAAAGCTATGGGAGGAATGTATAGTTGAACATCAGTGGTTTTGAAATCATGCATAGTAGATCTTACTTTTGATGTTAAAGAAAGAGGATCATTATTTTTCAGTTCAAGGCTGAATAATTTAATCATCAATTGGACAACTTCAAGTTCAGAGTGTGAGTCATAAAGTTCCTTCAACTTTTGTAAGGCTTCAAAAGCATTTGAAAATGGTGAAATATGGTGACTCACCTATTCATTTACAAATGTTGCAATCAAGGCACAGACCTTACTATTCATGTTTTCCCAAATGGCCATCTCCTTATGTGAGGTGGGCTTTGTCTGTTCATTATCTCCTTCTCTTATACAACCACCTTTCCACAACTCATTGAAAATGAGATTTTCTTTTTATCTTCTATGACCATTCTAGATAGGTCTCTTTTCCAGAGAACTACTCCAACAATTTATATCAATGAATGCAGTTTAAAGTCTTTGAACTGTATAAAAAATGTACTCCACTGCCAATATACTAAAAAATGCACTTTTGGTGGTAATATATGTAAAAAAAAGCAGTTCTAATATATA
>APFE030359991.1:137876-160482 GCA_000404065.3 Pinus taeda | reverse complement strand
TGAGCCAGTGATTGATTCAGATCTGAGCTGTATTGTGTGTAACAGGTGGAGCTGGTACTGGATTGCTTGTGATAAGAATTGTACTTTGTAATGTTACATGCCTCAATCATTAATATACAGATAGTTGGGGTTTTTAGCGAGATGCTTTCCCCGGGATACATACTGTGTTAATGTGTGAATGCTCTTGATTTTTTATTGTTATTGATGCTGCTATATTGATGATCAACGTAGAGGAGCTTATGTATTGTGTATGTTTTCCGCAATAGTACATGATCAAGATAATCTCTGTTGAATATGTGTTAAATTATTCAAAATTTCTACAAATCCGACATTAAGCAATTGCTATAAGTATATAAGTGTAAGAGACACATATGAAATTGACATGCATGCATGAAAAACACATAGCCCATCCAATCCGAAGGGTGAACCATGCTTTGATACCACTCTCTAACACCCTCATCCCACATCTACCCAAGCAACAGACTAGCTAGATTAACATGCGATGAGATGCCATTATGATATGATTTGACCTCCTAAGTCACATAAAGGAAGTGGAACTGATAAAAAAAAACCATACAGACATCCAACATCATCAACAAAACCCTGAAAAGACAAGTTAGCCACTCAAACAGCTTGTCCCTAGGTCCCACTATGGTTTTAGGTCTCTTGGGCCATAATTGCTCTCATACTATGGGCAAGAGAGCAACCAGCAACCTAAATTCGCTCTCACAGGGTTGCTTGCCAGCAACTGTGGACCAAAATTGTCAGTGTTGTTCCAACGACTCCAAGGTTTAAGCCATTTTTTCAGGCTCAGAGCCCATGACACTGCCCAGAACTGATCCATCTCTTCAAATCAGTAAAGTAACATGGAAATTAAAGTACTAAAGAACATATGTGTTCAATACCTTGACTAGATCCCTACTAGCCATGATAGGCATTTCATCAAACATATCATTGACATGTAACCTATAGGTGTAAACCACATAATTAAGGGTAGGGATCTTATACTTATCTGAGAATCACTATGAACCATTATTCCCTCATTCCATTTGTTGCATTATCATCCATTAGGTCATAGACACATTATCCATTCACATACAAGTGATAACATACTGAGACCCATACACAATTGTTGCCATAAAATGTCCATATAACCAACATAATAGGAACAGAAATACAATAAACATGACAGCCATCAAATCCACAAATACAACAATACCTTTACACATGGAAATTAAGAGAAAGGATTTCTCATTAAAGAATGAAATGAACCAACTGAAGATGGGACTACCACATTGTTGCACAAAAATTGTCACCATGACTTTTTGCAATCAATATGAGTCTATCACCACTCATACTTACCTCCTTTGCAAGTCTTAAACCTCAGTTCTTCATATCAATCTTTGAAAATAATAGAAAGTCCTTAAAAATCTCTAAAACTCTGGTTTCTCACTTTCTCTTAGCATTACCTGCAGTACCGCACCCATTGGTCATGTCCCCTGCGCACCTAACTGCTTTGTCTCTGTGTTATGGGTGCGAACCCCTGTAAAAGTTAAAAAGGCGCAAGTACATTCTTAAAAACTCACTTTGAGTCATTTCTAGAAGCTTTTAGAGGGAATCTTGAGCTGGAAAGTTCGCTCCTTGAGGGTTCATGCATCCCATTCCTTAAGGAGCTAACCCCTTGATGTGAGGAGCTTATCCCTTTGAAGGAGGACTTTATCCCTTCAATGGTGGACCTATAACCTCCTTCCCTCGCACTATAAAATGAAGCATTGGGCTGGTTATTGGGGAGGTTGAAAGCTAAATATTTTTTAGGGTAAATGCTGCTAGAACTTAGTCTTCCTAATTGAGCTTTTGAGAGGAGAGATTACATACCTTTTGATCTCATTTGGAGGAGAGTGAGGCTTTTCAAAGTAGAGGAGATTCTTGTTTGGGCCCTAGGAAGAGCTTGTATAGCATCAAGGCACCAAGGTTGTAAAGTTCTTCTATTTCAAAGTTAATACAATCAAGTTTATTTTTCTCAATAAGCTTTGTCTTATGGTTTATTTCATAGATTCCTTGATCACTATGATGAACATGATTTATTATATTAGCTATGCAGGTGTTCTTTTATGTGTGCTTGTTTGTGATTGCAGGTTATTAAAAGGAAACTCTTTGAAGTTGTTGGAGCAAGGCTGCTACAAACTAGCGTTGGACTTAAGGTAGGGTCTAAAACACCTCTTAGTTTTTATTAATGAATCACAATATGTTTTTAAGGACTCTAAACACCACATATCTCCATAATGGTATGATATTGTCCACTTTGGGCCTAAGCCCTCATGGATTTGCTTTTGGACTTACCCCAAAAGGCCTCATACCAATGGAGATATTTGCCCATCCTTATATAACCATGATCCTCCCCACTTCTAGTCAATGTGGGACTTTGGTCATATACCCAACAATCCTCCCCTCGAACAAAGGACCATGGAGCCTCCCCTCAAATGATTATCTATTCGTCCACTCTCTACCAACCAGGATTCTTCGCTCCAATGCGTTGGAAGCACACGCCTTACATGAAGCACCACCTGCCTGGAGAGCTTGCTCTATCCCAGGTCAACTCCTCTTCACTGTGTTGGGACCAGGACATGTCCATGAAGAATCTGGAGCACACTGCCTATCTAACTGAGCTCATCCACGGATCCCATCATGATATTACTGGGGCCCACCACCTTCGTTCAGCATTCCGAGGATTCATCCACTTGGCTAACTTCAGGGCATGGCTCTGATACCACTTGTAAGGACTTCGAACACCACATATCTCCACAATGGTATGATATTGTCCACTTTGGGCCTAAGCCCTCATGGATTTTCTTTTGGGCTTACCCCAAAAGGCCTCATACCAATGGAGATATTTATCCATCCTTATATAACCATGATCCTACCCACTTCTAGTCAATGTGGGACTTTGGTCGTATACCCAACAATGTTTAGAGAAAAGTATATTCGCTTGTCCTGCTTGTTGCTAGATATCAGTTGATACTAGGGAGATCGGTCTTGTCTGCAAGAACAATTTATTCGGCCAACAAATTGGAAACTCCACTAGGGACGTGATTTGATTGTTTAAATTTTCCTTTGTCTTTGACTTGAGAAACTTGATTTTTGTTTTTGTTTTTTGCTTGATGTGTGTGGGATTAGGTAGTTTTTAGATCATGGATTGGTTTTTTGTTTTTTAGAAATTTTTATGAGGACCGTACGTTCTGTTTATATTACAATGTGGACCTCTCCGCACTATTACTTTACTGCACAGAGTGGTATCACACTTGGTTTTACCTAAGGCCTGCAGACCCTATCAAAATTTTTGAGAAGCCTAAAATATTTTCCTCCAGTTAAGTTTAGGTTCTTTTTATTGTTTTTAGTCTCTACCTAGATCTACATATATTATGTCAAAAGTCTCTCGTGAGTAATTTCCATTGGTGCTTTGTTTTAAATGCTTGGATTGGTCTTCTCTCGGTCTTTATAGTGACTTAAAGCTTAGAAGCCTAAGAAACCTTCGATCACCCTGGAATCTTTTGTCTTCTTGATAAGTCTGGCTAGTTTGTGAGATTTTCCTTTGGTGAGAAATAGATTTCGTTTCTCTTAGCAAATCTTTGAACGAACTTGGTCATAAGTTGTGAATTTCATTTTTTATAATGAAAACATAGCTGGGTGTTTTTGATTGATTTGTTTTTCTGAACGAATTAATCCTTAGTTTACTGAATAACTAAGTAAAACATCCTCAAAAACATTTGAAGCTTTTATTTCAATTAGTTTTTAGAAATTAGATCTCAAGATGAGATTTTTTCATAGTTTTGAGTGTGTTTTCTATGAATTTTAGTTTCTCTTTTGAAAAAATTGTTTTCTGTAGTTTTGAGTGTTGAAACAAAAAGGGATTTATTTTGTGAGTGTATTGAAAACGATAAAAAGTTTTTCTTTTCGTTTATATGTTGAAGGAAAGATTTGCTTTTCAAGCAACTGCATTCTCAACTCTTCCTTTAGCTAGAGATTCATTGAAAAGGAAAAAAATTGTTTATCATCTTAGGTGCATTTTTTAGTGTTTTTTGGAGTCGAGTCTTCACACAACAAAGTTTCATCTCCATACCTTTTGACTTAAGAAACAACCAATAAAAATAACGCTTAATTAAAATTCATCTAGCAATCTTTTTATTTCTAGGGCTCTTATCACCAACATAGCTGAGGCTAGTATCTTGGAGTAGGGAGTAATTAACTCTCCAAGATAGTTAAAACAAACAAGTAGTTGTATCTTGTGGTAGGAAATAAATCCAATTGTAACTGATATAATATGGGAAGCTCCTTTTAAAGGAGTCAATCACGAGATCATGTCCGAACCTTTGAGACAATCAAGTCTGTCTCATTGGGAAAGATAGAAGATTTGCGTGTATTAAAAACGGTAAACCTTGGATTAACCATTGTCGAGGAACCTGGGGTCACTTGTTGGTAAATCTCGGATTAATCATGTCGAGAAGCCTTCAAGGGGATTGAGATGTTCTACTCTGCCCTTGCACGTAGATCGGATTGTAGACCGTTCCCCCAATTGTATTTGTTATTGTTGGTAACCATAGTGATCGTAATCTTAAGATTCTTTCCTAAGGTGATGGTGAAGGATGGGTCTCACTGTACCTGGAGCAGATGTCAACTAGACTCACTTGGACTCTCTGGGGGTTATCTTCACTCGAGACAGTTTTGTGAAGAAACTTGTGCCAGTTTGTTTCATTAAGCAGGTTGTCGAGGTAACTATTCCAACTGTCATTTCTGTATTGAATTCTGCAATGTTGGATTTCATCACCAACTAGTGTTTTCAGTACGGAAAGTTATTGTTTGTGTGTGGTTTGAACTCTTAGATTGTTAGGTGTGTGATTCATTCATTTGGTTCTTTAGAGACTTTAGGTGGTTTTATTGAGATTTTCTTTGTTTTCCTGTGAAGTAATTAATTAATTAATCGTGCCTGAATTACCAAGACAATCCCGTAGACTTCGGGGGCAGCCTCTCGAATATACATCAAGTCAGCTTGAAGGGCTAAGAGCTCTTGTCACACCTAGTGAAAGTAGAGTTGGGTCACCAGAGGCTGGAGAATCATCTTTAATTATTCACCCTGATTATCAAGTTCCAGCAACAGAGTATATTTCTGAACCAATTTCATTTTCCGAAGTTACTGGTAGTTTTTCTTCTACTACTGAATTAATTGAGGAACCTGAAATTTCTGAACCTGAAACTGAACCTGTTGCTACTCCATCCTCAAGATTTTCTTCTCCATTTTCTAGTGGTCTTGGTTCACTCAGGGTAGGAAGTGTCATTACCCAAAATCTTCCTTCTAGACTCATTTCTATTGAAGAACTTGTTAGTCCAGACGAAGATATATCTCTCCCTGAAAATCAACCAACTTTAGAACTTAGGGAGCGTGAATATATCTTTTACATTCCTTTTCATTGATGAACTTTTTAGAAAATCTAGGTCTCGTTGCTTCACCACCTCATATTCCTTTTCATCCTATGCCCAGGGGTTATTATCCTCCTTTGAATATGTCAAACCGGTCATCCATGTTTTCCCAAAATCCGAAAACATTTTTATATGGCAGTCCTTTTGTTCCTTCTGGGTATCAGTCAGCTTCTCGTACTTTTTCAGGAGCGTCTCCTCAACCCTTCAAACATGGGGTATTAACTGGTAATAATGGAACTCCACCATTGAGCGTAGAAGAAATTCTTATGATGTCTGGTGCTATTCCAAATTCGGAACCTCAAGGTAGTCAGATACTGCCTGGGGGGCAACCTCAAGGTAGTCAGATACCGCCTGGAAGGCAACCTCAAGGCAGTCAAATACCACCTGGGGGGAAACCTCAAGGTAGTTAAATACCACCTAGGGGGAAACCTCAAGGAAAGTACATACCTCAGGGACAGTACCTGCCTCAAGGTCAACCCCAAACTCAATATATGCCTCAAGGTCAACCCCAGACTTAGTATATGCCTCAAGGTCAACCCCAATATCAATATATACCTCAAGGTCAACCTTAGTTTTAGTACGTGCCTCAAGGTTATCAACCTCAAGGTCAATACCCATCTCAAGGTTTCCAACCACCTTTTGGTCAACCATTCGTTCAAGGAGCTAGAAATGTACCTTTCAATTATCAATCCTACACTCAACCTGGTTATTGTCCTCCATATGCTCAACCTGTTATGGGTCCTTACCCTGGAATGAATATGGTGTGGGATCCATCTCAAACTCAACAGATTTTGCAACCCAATGTGCAGTTGTCATCTCAACTTGGACAATCTTTAGTTTCTGGTTCAACCCAGCAACCTGTCCAACCTACTATTCAAACTTCTACACCTGGTGTAGCTCATCAGTCTGGGCCTAGTTCGCCTCAAACTTTGCCTCAAATGACTGATGCAACTACTGCAGCTTCTGTTCAATCTACCCCACCTCCTTATGGAGTATCGACAGCTCCGATTTCTATTGTTCCTGTATCAACTCCTCAGTCCTCTTTACCCAAGTCTGGACCTACAATTCATACTTCGGTTCAGATGCCTATAGGACAACCTGGTCCAAGTATGATTGTCACAATTCAACCACAATTCACTTATCAACTGTACCAGGGATGGTATCAATATGGTCCTACTATGCAAAACCCAATTTATCAGTATCAACTGTACCCTGGGTATACATATCAACAACCTCAACCCCAGTTTGGTCCGGTTAATCCTGGTTTTCCGGGAGGATATAATATTCCCAATGCAAATCCAATTCCAGGATATCCTCCTCCTGGAGTTGGTCTTGTGACCCAAGGTTTTCGACACCCTAACCGTCAGTTACCATTTATCGCAACTTTGGATTTACCTGACTTGTCGTGCCTTATGAATGATCCAATTTATTATCTTCTATACTGGCCGCCAATGCCTAATAAGTTGCCCAGTGATATCCCAAAGTTTGAGGGTAAACCAGGAGAGGATCCGTCGAATCATGTGATGACTTATCACCTCTAGTGTGCATCAAATTCCATTATAGATTATTCAATTCGCTTACGACTTTTTCAACGCACTCTAATTGGTCTCGCGGCTAAGTGGTACATTGAGTTGCCATGAAGCTCTTTTTATAATTTTAGTCAGTTAGCTACTTCATTCTTAACTCATTTTCAGTTGCCTGTCAGATATGACAATGGCATGGAATTATTAACTTCATTAAAACAGTCAACGTCTACATATATTTTAGACCATATTCATGAATGGCGACGTCGACGACGTTTAGTGAAAGTTTTTATCCCAAATCAAATTTTCGCAAAATGGTTTGTTAAATCATTATTACCTAAAATCACTGAAGATATAGCTAAGGTAGGAGTAGTTACTGAAGGGAAAGTAGTTGCTCAAGCTCAGTACCTTGACCTCGTTTATACGCAGTCGAGTACTTTACACGAAAAAATCCCCGATCTTCCCAAACAAAATCAAATAACTGCAACTCCTTCAAGGTCTCATGCCACTGATGGTATGATTGGTTCAATTAACACCAAGAGTAAAAAGAAATCTGCAAAGAATTCTTCTCCTATTATAACTTTACCACATTCCCCAACAGGAGAAGCTTCCGCTAAAGTTCCTGCCAATATTCATGTCGTAGAATCTTCTACGGCCAAATCAAAATCTGGCGGTAAAAAGAAAGGGAAGAAGAAAAATAAACAAAACACAAAAGAGAAACCAAATAAAACTGAATCTGCTAACGAGAAATGTAAACCTCGCTATCCTTGTCTCATCTGTGACGAGGAGCACTTTACAAGAGATTATCCACATTGAGCTGAGGTTTCGAAAATCGTCAAAGGTTCTCAAATGCCTGTTGTCTTGAAGGATCCTTTTCCTAGTCAAGATAGTAAGATGATAGGTTCTTCCTCAAATGCCTCAGAAGAACCAATTATGATGATGTCCCATGTCAGGATTGTGATGCGATCGCAAGATTATGGAAGTAAGAATCCTGTTGGTGGTAAGGAAGCAGAATCTTCTACTTCAAACCCATCAACTTCAACTCCTTCTGGTTCTGATCTGCTACAAATCGAGAAACCTAATCCAAACTTAGTAATCAAACCGCCTGCTAAAGGTATACTTCGGAAGTCAGCTTTCAATCCACATGTGAGAGCTACTCAGAACTATAACATTGTTGAAGATTTAGCTATATCCCCTTCAGAAATGTCGGCTTTGGAGGTGCTGCAATCATGTCCAGCACAGCGTAAATTGCTATTGTCTACAATAGGAGCTGTTGTTATTCAGGATTCCAACCTTATAATATTCGATTTAGAAAATAGTACACCTTGCTTACCTCATCAAATGGCTTTCCAGATCCTAGTGTTAGTCAAAAACAGACCTTGTTTTTGGATTGTGATTGATGAGGGAGCTTCTACGTGTATTATGTCGATTCAGTGTTGGAGATCGCTTGGTTCTCCTACACTCAATCAATCCCCGACAATTCTAAAGGCTTTTGATGGCTGAGGGTTTCATCCTTTTGGAATTTTGCAGGATTTACCTATAGGGGTAGAAGGAAAAACTGTTAATCTAGATGTGGAAGTGGTTGATGCCCCTCTAGATTACAACCTTCTTTTGGGTCGCAATTGGTCTTACGCTATGACTGTTGTTGTTTCATCGGTCTTTTGGCTTATTAAATTCCCTCATAATGGAAAGATCATTACAATAGATCAGTTAAATTATTTTTCATCCAACCCAGCCTCTTCTGAGAGTATCCAACATGTCGGGAAAACTGTTATCCCTTATAAGGATGTTGGAGTGGGATTGATTAAAGATTCTGGTTTACTAGGAACTTTTTCTTTTCCTCCTCCTAACATAGCACCTTCTTTTGCAACCATTCATATGATTTCATCGAACACTCTTGCTTTTGATGATCCTTGGATCGTACCTTCCGATTCTGAGGTGGACACATTTGGTGATGCCATGCCCTTGAGTCCCTTTGAAGTTGCATATCAGGCAGTATAGTCATTTTCTGACTCGAGTTCAACCGAAATTGATCCAATGAATGTGGTCCATGGGGAGTCACTTTCAATCTCAACCTCAGATTCAACAACTCTTTCTTATCCTGTTCACACTGATGAGCAAATTCGTGAACTTTTATCTGTTGATGATTTACCATGGGAAGATATTCATCATCGATCTTTGTTTTTACCTGAGTTTGATAATTTTGAAAATGATTTCTCATCTATTTTTACCACTGATTATGTCAAGGAACCACAGAATCCATTATAACACGTTGATTCTAAGTTGAATTTGGGAAATATTTCTCGAATGATTCCTATTGACATTTCAGTGAAACTTGGAATTATTGAAAACATTCATATAGGTGCTTCCTATACGGATGAGGAAATCCAAAATTATAAAGCCCTATTTCAAGAATTACGCGACGTGTTTGCTTGGTCATATGAAGAAATGCCAGGAATCGATCCATCAATTGTTGTCCATGAAATTAAAACTTACCCGGATGTTAAACCCGTCCGGCAAAATTTGCGTCAGATACATCCAAGAAAAGTTGCTGCTATTAAAGCTGAAGTTGAGAAATTACTTTTAGTAGGTTTCATTTATCCGATTCCTTTAACGGATTGGGTATCGAATATTGTTCTTGTTAACAAAAAGCAAGGAATGATAAGAATATGTATTGATTATAGGGATATTAATCAAGCTTGTCCTAAAGACAATTATCCAACCCCCTATATTGATCAAATTATTGATGATTGTGCCGGCAGTGAAATGTTCTCCTTTATGGATGGATTTTCCGGTTACAATCAAATTAACATACTCCCTACTGATCAACCGAAAACGGCTTTCATTTGTCCATGGGGGACATTTGCTTATTGCAAATTACCTTTTGGATTGAAGAAAGTCGAAGCAACTTTTCAATGGGCTATGTCTTACACATTTCATGACATCAAGCGCATTGTGCAACCTTATCTCGATGATTCACCTGCTCATTCATTACGTAGAGCCGATCATCTCACTCATTTACAAGCCATCTTTATGAGATGTAGGCATTATCGAATTAGGCTGAATCCACACAAATGTGTTTTCTATATAGAAACAAGTCGTTACTAGGATTTGTTGTCTCAAAAGTTGGCATTCGTGTCGATCCCTTGAAGGTTGAAGCCATTGTTAAATTACCTTCGCCTTCAACTCTTCGCCAACTCCAAAGTTTGCAAGGGAAAGCAAACTTTTTATGTCGAATCATTCCTAACTACGCCGAGATAACGAAAGGTTTTACCAGGTTGTTGAAATAGAACACTCCATTCTTTTAGGATGAGATAGTTCAAAAATATTTTGATGCACTTAAACACGCGTTGACCCATGCATCGTTATTGCATCCTCCCAACTACAACTAGGACTATTTTTTTTACCTCGCTGCTTCTCATTCCACCATTGGCATGGTTTTAGTTCAGGAAGATCAATACAACAATGAACATGTGATTTAATATCTTAGTCGAACTCTGAAGCCGACTGAGCTTAAATATTCACATGTGGAGAAATTAGCCCTGGCAGCTGTTCAAGTTGTCCAGCGATTTAGTCACTACATTCTACTACACAAAACCACAATAATTTTTTACTGTAACCCTATGACGTATATTTTGACTAAACAATTGCTAGGGGGCAATTATTCCAAATGGATAGTTATACTGCAGGAATTTGACTTGGAATTTGCAAAATCCAAGGCAAAGAAGTCTTTGGTTTTCGCAGAACTGATGTGTGATTCCCGTGTACTGATACCATAACTGTGGCAGAAGAACCCATTGCGGATGAATCCTTGTTTCTTATCAGTACTCTTGATCCATGGTATGGGGATATAATTGTCTATCTCCAAACCCAATCTTTTTGGCTTGAAATCTCACGATCTCAGTGAAGGAAAATATGTTTCCAATCCCAACCATGCAATATTATTGGAGATACACTCTATCATCGTGGAGTGGATTCTATTTTCTGTCGTTATCTAACTCATGAAGAAGCCGAAAAGGTTTTAAATGACTATCACTCTGGAGCGTGTGGCGGTCATATGTCTGGGTATGCTATAGCTTAAAAGATATTGCACGTTGGTTATTTCCAACCATCCTTATTTAAAGATTGTATCAATGCAGTCCAAAAATGCCACAATTGCCAATTTTTTTATCGAAATATGCGTGCTCCATCTGTTCCTCTCCACCCTATAATTGTCATCGGTCCTTTCGCAAAATGGGGTATCGATTTTATTACATGTAAACCTCACTCGGCGGGGGGGCATGCATATATCATCCTTGTGGTAGATTATTTTACCAAGTGGGCCGAGGCGATGCCTACATTTTCAGCAGACGGCAAAACTACTGCAATTTTCATTTTCAATCATATAATTGCTAGGTTTAGTGTTCCTCAAGCAATTATCACTGATCATGGAAGTCATTTTCGAAACATCATGATGACTGAACTAACAGATCAGCTTGGTCTACGTCACAATAGCTCTACTCCATATTACCCACAGGCTAATGGTCTGGTTGAAGCAATCAACAAAGTTTTAGTCACCATGATCCGATGAATCATTTGTATCGGTCGAATTGGCATAACATGTTATTTTTCAGCACTTTGGGCATACCAAACCTCAGTCAAAACATCAACTGGTTTCACTCCTTTTCAACTTGTTTACGGGTTAGAAGCAGTGTTACCCATTGAATGTGAAATTCTATCATTGCAAATAGTCATAGAATTACTCCTAGCCACTTCCGAAGAGGAAAAACGTTTGTTGTACTTAGCTCAATTTGATGAGAATCGACGTGATGCTGCAATAGCAATCTAGACTCATGCAAAACGGATAAAAGCTCAGTACAATCATAATGTTACACCTCGTAATTTTTCGGAGGGAGACCTAGTTTTATTATATGATCAAGCAAACGATAAGCTAGGGGCTGGAAAATTCATACCCATGTGGCATGGTCCTTTTGTTGTTAAGCGAAAGCTGGCCAAAGGGGCCTATGAATTAGTAGATTTTGAAGTTGTCTCTTTAGGTAGACCTAGAAATGGGCTTTATCTAAAAAGGTATTATGCTTAGAGTTTGGTGTGGAGATTCTTGTTAGAATAGTTTCTTTCTAGTTGGTGAGTTTTAGATTAGGAAGTGTGCCTAGTTTAGAGAGTGTTTTATCATTATTCCTTCTTATCTAGGTTTTACTCTTGATATTGCAGATGTCGACGTCTTCTCAAACATACATTGGTTTTGCTGATGGTGCTTGTCGTAGTACACAAAATATTTCTTCTGCAGCTTGGGTTATATATTCGCCCTCTGACGAGTTAGTATCTATGCATGGGGTAAGCCTCGGTCAAAAAACAAATAACATTGCAGAGTATAGTGCAGTGATTGAGTTATTATCTGAATCCATCTCATTTGGGATTCAGAGTTTGATTGTTAGGTTAGATTCTGAACTCATTGTATTACAGCTTAACAGGGTTTATGCCATTAAATCCAGTATCATTAAGATTATTTTTGAGAGTTCGTCTCTTGGAACATGAATTTGACTACATTGAATATCAACATATTCCAAGATATTTAAACACACTAGCAGATGCAGTTGCTTCTCAAATGTTTAATAGACATTTGCAATAATCAAGACAGTAAATTTAAAAAACATTCCATAAACATGTTATACAAGATACCCAGTAATAGTGATATATCATAGCATAGAAGTGTGTCAAATATACATCATCTTCGATCATAAGTTGAAAAACACCTTATGATCGGCAAAAATGATAGAGAAAAAAGATATAAAGTCATATGAAGTCTACAAAGGCGATCATCCTATCCCTGATGATGATCACGATAAGAAACCACTGCTCGATCAACCCGACAAAGGAACCTCCTAAAAGGTCCTGGGACCCCAATCACATAGCGTTGTAGCCTAAGAGGAATATAATCTATAATAGTCTCTGGGATATCTACTGTCAAGTGCTCTAGATGATGCTCCAATTCGGTCAAGGTCTCTGCTAATTGGTCATGTGGGGCCGGTGCCGCAGTAGCAGGGTGTCTTCTCTCATAGGGCGAGAGAGTGGCTGGTCGCCATGGACCCACATCTACATTTAAAACTTTTTACTATCAGTTTTGGACGATTTGAACAGAAAAAAATTAGTTTAAAAATTTAGGAAATGTTGAAAATAATTTTACTTGTATCATCCCATTGCTCTCCTAGTGGAAGAGCCATGTCTCGATCACCACAATAATCCATCCCAGCATATGGAAAGTCCTGAATCACAAAAATTTGGTTTCCCGACCAACGAAAATACTCTGGTGGAAATCGGACAACCTTTGTACCCTCCTAAGGATGACGAGCCATGACTGCAACCCAGCGCATAATCCTAGGATCTCGAGGAAGTCCACCCTCAATGGAAATTTGTTGTGGGACCAACATAGGTACCCTCTCTAGGCCAAAGCTCATAACTGAATAACCATACCCAAAGTTCTTTATTTGTTCATTCTTTTCCCTAGTCAATTGGCCTTTCACATTTGCCAACACGGCATAGCACCAGTTGAAGATGGTGCCTCAGAAGCAGTCTACTGCCATGCGCATTTGAGAATCGATAGCTAGATGCAATGTTGCGCTCCCGCATAGTTTAGTGATAGTAAATGCGATCACTTTAAGTTCAGGAGGGGAGATGGTCTTAACATCTATCCGTTTGTCCGCAGTTTGGACATTACAAAACTCTAGTTGGAGACTAGCAACAGACTGGCCACCTGGCCTAGTCACGAATAGAGATAATCCTTCACCTCTCTTGGGCAAACCAGTCAGGAAATAATTGTCCTCTGGCTTGATTTCGAGCCGGTGGCCATTGATTATGAAACATTGGTCCTGTGTGCTCCACCTATCTACCAGCCATTGCAAAAAGTTTACTTGAGCCCTCATGCCGGGTATGGCCCAGAATTTCAATAGTCTGCATGCTCTTAATGCCTGTATTGAAAGTGGATGGAGTAATGCAGCTTGCTCCACATCTTTGTGTTCACGTTCCTGCCAAACAAGGATTTTGTGTACCTACATTGCAAAAAATGCAGATTAGAACATTATAATTTCAAAATCTTTGGACAGAAATGAAAAAATTTAGGGTTTTGAAACGTATTTTGCGGGGTCCACACCCGCTAATTAGAGACAGTGCGTAGGTTCGCACTTTCCCTTAAGAGCAGGTGTGGGACCCCGACTTTTCCCTGTATGTGAAAAAGTCGGGGTTCGCATGGGTTCTTGAAAATTCCCCTTGGATCATGGATCTACCTTGAGGATGACAACTACAAGAGATACAAGTTGTAGTTGGTCTAAGGTTGGGTGGAGAATTGAATTCCCACCTTCAGTTTCATCTATTGTCATATTTCACATAAGTGTTATTAACTATGAGTAGTGAATATCACGATTGGTTCTTCAATGAATTGATGTAGCTCTATGATAATATTGCATGGTTGTAGGAAATTGTGGCATGAAATTAATAGGAAAAAATACCTTGATTGTTTTGTGGATTAAATTGGAAATCTACCTTGAGTTGTTAGAGAGATGATTTGAATTTCTGTGCAAGTTGATATGTTGCATGTGGACATGAAGGGGTATTTTGGAAAATCAATGCAAAATATTAGGGTTTTATTCTCCTTACATGATATTTACTTGCGAGTTATGTTGTCTTATTTTACTTCTTTATTATCTTATCTTGCATCAAGAAATTACCATATTAAGTGTGTATGAAGATCACAAAACAAGAGACACAAGATGTAGGCACTTGCCAGTGAAAATCCCCCTTGAGGGGAAAACCCAGTAAAAATTCTCTTTCTTTCAATAGTATTCTCTCAGACTCTTCACCCTAGAAAAAGACCAAACCTTTCCTCCACACCAATTTAGTCTCCCAGATCTTCGACCTCTTTCCAACAACACTTCCTTCTCAGCAACTTCGACTATGTAGTAGCTCCCAGCATTACACAACAACAGAATTTGGAAGACTTAAGTCTCCCAAACTAGGGCACAAAATAGAGAGAGAGAGGCACAAAAAGTTTGATTTTCTTCTTCTCCTTAGACTTCACACAACTCTCACTTCATTTTCTTCCTTAAACCCACTTTGCACTTCTCTAGCTTCCTTAGAGATATCAAACTAGCCTAAGATGAGATGTCCCAAATGAGTTCGACTTTCTTCTACTTATATGCTCCAAGTGAGTTTGAATTTGTGTCCTTAAGCCAACTTGATCTCTTGTAGGCCGACTTGGTGTGGAGGATACATAAATTATACTTGACTCAATAGTAAACCTTTTTACATGTTTCAAAATCCCAAGAAGGGTCTCTTTGAGTGTACAATGACTCTATAAACTCAATATTAATCCTAGGAGTCCACAATGGGGACTTTGACTAATGTAATGATGACCCAAGCTTGAAACCCATGCTTTAATAATTCATTGATACAATAATAAAAATCCTCTTCTTTATTCTTTTGACAAGTACATTTGATGATGACTCAAATACATTAATGAAGACTGAACCTAGTTACATTTTTTAACACTCCCTCTTAACTAGGGAGGTATTCATAATATACAAATATAATGGAAGATCTCAAACTATATGAACAATGAAGAAATTTAGGCACCGCAATGCCATGGACTAGATTCATGACCAAGGAAATATATCCATTGGTCTCTCATCAATTTCTGCACCACAATGCCACAAAATATATTCCTAACCAGGGAAATCTATCCAAATGGGAATAAGGTGGACTCAAGCTTTCATCCTCTCTAGGTACCATCAGGCTTAATTACTAACCACCAAGCCAAGGTCCTAGGTGTGTATCCATGGACAGATCTCTATTACCCATGCCACCTTCCCTACTTTGGGACCAAGACATCAACACAAAGTGTCAACCAGATGTCTTCCTAGGCAATGCTTCACTCACAAAGTCTCAACAAATCTCTTCCAATTTCTTATCATAAATACAAGCAGTAATATCTACCAAACCAAGCAAGTTCCTTAGATATTCAAACTTCTTATTAGGAAGACTTTTTTCACTATGTTTGCTACATGTTCATTAGCCAAGACATACTCCAACTTGACAATCCCATCTTGCACCATGTTCCTAACAAAGTGGAACTTAATGTTGATATGTTTCATTCTAGCATGAAACATGGGATCTTTAGACATCTTGATACAACTTTGATTGTCACAATTAATCATAGTAGGACCTAGAGACTTCTCAAACAAATCTATCAGAATCTTCCTTAACCAAACAACCTCTTTTCCTACTTCACATGTAACCACATATTTTGCCTCAAAACTACTTAAAGAAACGATATCTTTCTTCCTACTCATCCATGATATCATAGCAGCTCCCGGGACTAAAACATTCTTCGGTAGTGCTCCTTCCATCAGTCTCACTACCACCCCAATTAGAAATCTGTGAAGCTAATTAGCTTGACTTCCTTACTATCATACTTTATGTAGTGATGTATAATGCCACAAAGATACCTCAATATATGTTTGACAACTATCCAGTGATCATGATAAGGCTCCAACTGAAACTGACTAAGAATGTTTACTGCAAAACATATATCTGTCCTAGTATTTACCAAATACATTAGGTAACCCACCAACTACCGATATGAGGTAGGATCCATGAAACTAGAGTTAGAGTCCCTCAATTTCTTGAGATTGGTGATCATAGGAGTAGTCATCTACTTGGAATTCATCATCCTGGATTTCTGTAACAACTTGATGATGTAATTTCCTTGCCCCAAATATGTCTCCCAATGTCTCTGCCATACTTCTAGACCCAGGTAATAGTGCATCAGTCCTATATCATTCATTTCAAATTCAGCTGCCAACATCTTCTTGCATTCTTAAATTCTTTGCTCCACACCTGTGATGAGTAGATCATCCACATACAGTAGAATTATGACGGAGTCATTATTCATGACCTTGATGTAGAGATTTAGATCAACAGAACTCTACATGAAACCAATTCTTAGTAGATATGCATCCATCCTTGCATATCATGCCCTAGGTGCTTGCTTCAAACCATATAGGGCCTTCTTAAGTCTGCAAACATGAGAGTCCTTACTATTAAATTCAAAGCCTTCGGGTTATTCGATATACATTTCCTCATCAATGGTTCCATTCAAAAATGTGACCTTCACGTTAATTTGATAGATATTCCAACCCATTGTAGCAGCCAATGAAACCCAGGATCTAATAGTAGTGTACCTTGTAGTGGGTGCAAAGGTTTATTCATAATAAATGCCTTTCTTTTGAGAGAAACCCCTTGCAACAAATCTCGCTTTGTACTTGTCTATACTTCCATCAACAATATGTTTTATCTTATAGATCCATTTGGAGGTCAAAATCAATTTGTCACTAGATCTAGGAATGATTTCCAAAACCCCATTCTTCATGATGGATGGATATTCTTCCTGCATCACTTTCTTCCAAACCTCTTAATGAGTAGCTTTATTGAATGTAGGTGGTTAGGCTTCAATTAACTTTGTCATGTATGTAGCATAACCAGAATATATTTTTGATATCTTACTTTACTTGAAGGTTCCTTTCGCAACTTCATATCCTTCAACATTTTCTAATGTAGCTTTTAACCAATTTGGCCTTTTCCTTGTGGTTGGGATGACCACTGATTGAATAGGCTCACTTGGTCCTTCTTCTTCTTCTTGATTTGTAGTAGGGTTTTCATGATGAAATTCTTCTTCAAATATGGGAACTTCTTCATCATCAGAATCAATAGGAATATCCTTTGATTTCTTGTATGCTTAATTTTCATCAAAAATGACATCCCTACTTACTTCAATATGTCTTCCTTCCTTAATGTAGATTCTATATGCTGTTGAGAAGAGACTATATCCAACGAATAATCCTTTGATACTTGTAGAGTCCAACTTCTTTCGCTTGTCCTTTGGAACATGGATTTATGCTAGAATTCCAAAGATTTGAAAGTAAACTACACTCAGCTTCTTTCCTGTGAATACTTATTCAGGTGTTGTATTACCAAGACTTTTATGAGGAATTATATTTTGAATGTACATGGCCTTCATTGTTGCTTCTCCCCATAAGAATTTTGGTAGGACTTGGTCAAGGAGAATAGTCTGAATTCCTTCTTCAATTGATCTATTCTTCCTTTCGAACAATCCATTTTTTTCAGGGTAATAGGGAACAATGAGCTCCCTCTTAATACTTTCTTCCTTACAATATGCAATAATATTCCCCACTAGTTTCAGACCTTAGAGTTTTTATCTTTTTTTCAATTAGGGTTTCCAATTTGGACCTAAACTCCTTGAACTTATCAAATACCTCATATTTTGTTTTGAGAAGGTAGAGTCATGTCTTTCTAGAATGGTCATAATGAATGTCATGTAGTAGAGATTGCCTCCAAGTGATTTATCAGACATGGTTCTGCACACATCAGAATGGATGAGGTCTAATATCTCTTTAGACCTAGTTTCACTATTCAGAATTGACTTTCTTGTATGTTTTTCCAAAGAGAATCCCTTGCACACACCTTCATGATATAACTTCATATTGGGAATACCATTAACCAATTGACTAAGAGTAGGTATGACCTTATAATGTAGATGACCATGCCTCCTATGCCATTGCTCAATGGGGACTATTTCCATATGAACCAAAGCTTGAGGAGGGTGTAATTGTTGAATAATATATGGAAATTAGGTATAGTAGGATTATTCATTACTTGATAACAATTTGTGGAGTCTTTTTACTTTTTCTTGTTAGCTTAATATTCTTGTTATTATTGTTAGTGCATCTAAGTGTACTTCATCAAACTGCTACCAAAACATAAGAAAAAGAACACAAGACATTAGATCTCTACCAGGGCTAAAACCTCTCTTATCTTGAGAGGAAAACCCTTTTGTAAGTTTTCTCTTATTGAAGCTTCTTCCTTGATTAATGCCAAACCCTAGACCCTTTACTAGAATATCATCCAAGCGCAAGTCAAGTCCTTCCTTTTCTCTACACTAAGTTCCCTAGCACTTTGTCCACCACCTCCCAACACTTTGTTCCCTAGCACTTCGTTCTTTCTTCTACTAGAAGCGGATCTTCTAGGAGAGATACATTTACTTAGTGATATCCTTCACCCGAGGATACTCATTCCTTCTCTAGATCATCCGAGTTCTTTCTTGATGTATGGAGGTAGGCTGAGTGTGACATCATTATAGCCCTAATCTTCGAACATGTGAGAGTTCTTGTTGTAGTTATAGGGCTTCCTCTAACTTCGCTTGAGGTCATTCTCTCTTAGCTTGGATAGGAGGCCTAGTAAGCCTAATTTGAAGCCCAAACAATGATGGATGTGAAACCTTAATGTTTCTACTATAGTGACCACAGTCAACCCTTCTATTTCTCACACGTGTGGCTACAACTTACCCTAAAATAGTCCTTAATACTTTGGTTATCTTTCCTCCTTCTTCACTTCTCTAGAGGCTCCCTTAAACTTGACCTTTCCACCCTTTACTTGGCTGCAATTTCTCGCTTATTTCAGAGATGATCTTCGGTATCTTTAGAGGAGTGGACAGATGCACGAGAAAGGGGTACTCCAACCTCCTCCAACTTAGAATATCCAAATGATGAGGCTTGAACATCACGAAGAAGACCCAAATGTGAACATGAAGCTCCGAAGCGATGCAACCATAGGGGAGGATAACGAGAAGCAATCCAAGGAAGATACATCGGTTCATAAGACTCCTACAAAGGAACCTGAGTTTGACTTAGAAAGCGCAAAGGAGACGTTCATGGAAGCTAAGAAGAGCTTCGCAGAGGCCTCCACTTCAGGTAGGAGGGATCAACTAGAGCCAGGTATGGATCCTTCTATGCTTACTACCTTTTTGGTGACATGCATGAGACTGTTGCATGACCATAAGGCAGTTAAGGGACTACAGGAGTTGATTACCAAATGCAGAAGGTCAGGGGAACCGTGCGTAGTTCAAAAATTGGGAAATCATGTGTTGCACACTAGGAGGGAAATGAGATTGACGGCGCAGATTGACGAGTATGAGATGGATCAGGTAATCCTAGACCTAGGCTCATATGTGAATGGGTTACCGAAGCATACATGGTAATACATGGGCAGGCCCATGTTACAGTGTTCCCCTATTCAATTATGAATGGTGAACCAACAGAATATTTTTCCCATGGCAAGGTTGCAAGGGGTAATAGTTGATATGGAAGGCGCAAGCACACAGACGGACTTTGAAGTAATAGAGATTGTCAATGACAGCAATCCCTATCCCATGTTGCTAGGAATAGACTGGGCCACTGATATGAATGGAGTTATCAACCTGAAGAAGAGGAAGATGATCTTCGAGAAAAAGTCCCTACGCATAGTAGTTCCGCTAGACCCAGCCAAACGAGCGCGCTACTCCGAACCTGTGTGCGACGATGGAAGCGACGATGAGCTGGATTGTATCTACAAGATAACTACGCAAGACAGGATTGGGTGAATCTGGCTATAGATGCAAGGATCTCTTGGGAGTGTGCAAGTTCCTGCACCTCGGATTTAGACGAAGAAGATGAATGCTGGCACAATCGATTGAACGAAGTAACAATACTGAATTGCAACATGATGATTAGATCACTGCATTGTGTAACAACCCAGGCCCGAGATCTGCCAACATATGATGGATTAACAACGGTGGATGAATTCTTGATCAAGTTTGAAAGTTTAGTACCGAAACAACAGCGGTTCGATGCATTGAAGTGGGTGCTGCGCGCGATACCTGCGCACGGGTGGGGAACACATCAAGGAAATTTTGAAAACTGGTGTCGATGTAGATGGATGATGTGCCTATGATTTGGGAAACTGAAACTATGGATAGAAGATAAATACAATGGATGAGATGACCCATGCACGCACCTCACAAAATGGACCAAGGCCTATGGGGAAGAACCTCAGCCTGAATGGGTACACGTATTCTACCATACCCTAGATGTCATACCCATGAATTGGTATACTGAGACAAAACTCTGACATGGTACGGGAAAATGGGATGTCTTGCATGAGGAATTTTTGTTAACATTCACATTTTAAGACTGATGGTCGAATAATGTTGACAACGTACTGCAAGCCATAAAATCCGCCATCTTCAAAATACCATAGGAACCACGGCAAGTAGTTCAACCAGCATGGGCAACCCAGTTAAGCAGTGCCCTAGAATGTTATAGCGTGCAAGTAGAGGAGGATGATGATGACCCCCGAAATATCAATATTCCAGAAATTAAAGGGTGTCATGAAGTTCGAGGACCATCAATTGAGGATCCCGACATCACTGCACCGCTAAAAACAAAACAGGTAAACATTGGTACAAACGTGGAGCCAAAGTACGCAATGCTTGGGGGCTATTGGGGCGATGCTATGGTAGATAAGGTCATCGAACTACTCTGCGAATATCAAGATTTGTTCCCAGCCAAAATCACAGACTTAAAGGGGATCATTAGCGACTTAGGGATGACGAAGATCACTCTAAAATCAGATGCAAAGCAAGTTAAACAGTGTAGGTTTTAATCCCATACAATAATTACCTTCATACGGATTCTAAAAAGCATAGAAAATAAACAATGCGAGAGCATAACACATAAAACACATATACACAGAGATTTTCCCCTCGATCCCAAAACCAGGACTACCAGCTTGATTTTTCATTATGGTCCTTTCAATGTTACAATACATGTTTATACATGTCGAAGCATCCAATACCATGGACCGAAAACCATCGCGTCCAAAACCATGGACTGAAAATCATCACATCCAAAACCATTTACCGAAAAACCATAGGTAGGTCTGCCCAACCTAATATAGGGTCTAAAAAAAAAAATCCCAGTACGTTGCCCCAGACCCCATAAAAGGGGGCTACCCGCCCCTCTCTAACCCCTTGGTTCACTATGTAGGTTAGTCGTGGAAAGAATATAACACAGCCCAACATTCTCCCACTTGTTGTTTTCTTTCCACAGGGGGGCACATGGGAGCTTAGTCATTTTTCCAGCCCTGAAATGCCCATTGTTTCTCTACACCAGGAGAACTTCTCAAAGCTCGCAGATTTTGATAATGCATCTATAGTATTCTTCAAAGTGTCCACCTTTACCAGCAACATCTTTTTGTCTTCTATCATATCCCTCACAAAGTGATACTGGACATCAAAGTGCTTTGTCTTTGAATGATAAGTAGGGTTATTTGCCAAGAAAATTGAAATTTGGCTGTCACAGTCTATCCTTATAGCTCCCTGTGCTAACCCCATACTTGAACACAATCTCTGCAACCAAATTGCTTCCTTGCTTGCTTGAGTGGCTACCATGTATTCTGCCTCTGTAGTTGATAGTGCCACTACAGATTGTTTCTTACTCACCTAACTGACTGCACCTCCAAATAGGTTAAACACATACCCACTGGTAGATCTTCTCTGATTCAGATCTCCATCCCAGTCTGCATCAAAAAATCCATGAATATCCAATACTCTATCCAATACTAGTCTTCCTTGGTAACACAAACCATAATCACTAGTGCCACGCAAATACCTGAAAACCTGCTTCACTGTTGTCCAGTGCTCCTTCCCTGGTTTTGACATAAACCTG
>APFE030359991.1:60610-132317 GCA_000404065.3 Pinus taeda | reverse complement strand
CAGTTAGTTGGATGAGTAAGAAACAATCTGTAGTGGCACTATTACTTACAGAGGTAGAATACATGGCAACCACTCATGCAAGCAAGGAAGCAATTTGGTTGTAGAGATTATGTTCAAGTATGGGGTTAGTACAGGGAGCTATAAGGATAGTATGTGACAACCAATGTGAAATTTTCTTGACAAAGAACCCTGCTTATCATTCAAAGACAAAGCACATCGATGTTCAGTATCACTTTGTGAGGGATATGATAGAAGACAAAAAGGTGTTGCTAGTAAAGGTGGACACTTTGAAGAATACTGCAGATGCATTGAAAAATCTATGAGCTCTGAGAAGTTCTTTTAGTGTAGAGAGAAAATGGGTGTTTCATGGCTGAAAAAATGACTAAGCTCTCTTGTGGCCCCCTGTGGAAAGAAAACAACAAGTGGGAGAATGTTGGGTTGTGTTATATTCTTTCCACGACTAGCCCACGTAGTTAACCGAGAGGGTTAGGCGGGGGCGAAGCTCCCCTTCATTATGTCGATTGTGTAGAGGGGGAGGGTCTCAGGGGGTTTGAGGCATACCCATAACCCCACTTTAAAATTTTGGTTTTGGACCCTATGTTAGGATGGGCGGACCCACCTATGGTTTTGTGCATGATTTTCGCACATGTTTTTGGATGCGATGGTTTTTAGTCCATGGTATTGGATTCTTTAGCATGTATAAATATGTATTATAACATTGAAAAGAACATAATGAAAAATCAAGTTAGTAGTCCTAGTTTTGGGATCCAGGGGAAAATCTCTGTGTATATGTGTTTTATGTTTTATGCTCTCGCATTGTTTATTTTCCATGTTTTAGAATTCGTATGCAGGTAATTTCTATACAAGGTTAAAACCTAAAATGTTGTCATGATTATGTTATACATGTATTACGCTAATTTTTTATCTTGCAAATGACGTATCTTCCCCGAATTATGCTAAGGTACATTGATTTATTGTGATTTAATTTAGCTAACAGATATACCTTGTAGGAAGAATATCAAATATTACTAGAAAGATGGTAGAATATAGTTTTGAGACTCTCCCTATGGATCAGATGAGCAACATAGTGTTGGGAACTCTTCTAATTTGGTAGAAACATTGAAAAGCTTAAAGGAAGAAATAAGGAGTTGTAAGGAAGAAAATGACATAATTATACACATATAGGATAAACAAGTAGAGGTAAATGCAGTGATACTTCAGAGTTTTGCAAAGTTGCAGTGACAATGACCACTTCAAATCAGCCATGGGCAAGAGAACAAAACTAATGGGGCATATGGCAGTAGGTCTCATGGTGAGTACATGTTATATGACACGATCAAAGATTCTAGTTCTGGTTTTGATGGGAATTATGATCACTAGTTTAAAATGGCTAATTAGTTACTTAAAAAAGACTAAAATTTGCATATAAACGACAATTTTTCAGTTGGTGACCAATAGTAGCTAATTTACAGTATCTTATAGTGTGACCTACTTTTATTCATTTTTAGCTTAGTCATTAATTGGTTGTCTCAATTTTATCATCTGGTAGTATATTTAGTCATTAATTTAGTCGTTAAGTGGCGCAATTAATGACAAAATATACAACAAAATATATTACTATATGATTACCCGAGAAAACCAATTAATGACTAAAGAGATATGACAAAAATGTTGGTTGTGTTATAAGATACTATAAATCAACTACTAATAGTCATATATATGCAAACTTCGGTCATTGTTTGAAACCAATTAATGACTAAAGAAATATGACTAAATTTTGGTCGTGTTATAAGATACTGTAAATCAGCTACTAATAGTTGTATAGATGCAAAATTTAGTCGTCATTTGTAATCACAAATTTATCATTGCAGTAGTCATTTATTTGTTTTTGGTATTTTCATATTCATTATATAAATGACTAATTTAGTAACTTCTATTCATTTCATTTAATTTCATTAATAATAATTATAAACGACTAATTTAGTCATATATTCATTTTATTTTTGTTCATCATTAATCAATATAAACTACTAATCTAGTAGTTTTAGATTGATTTTGTGTGTTCATTATTAATCAACATAAATTAATTAGTATGATTTTGTGACTAAATTAAAAAAATGCCATACAATGTGCATGTTCATCTAATATGAAAACACAAATTACATATGTTAATTACAATATTAAATAATATTGAGTGCAAATATAAATAATTTCAACCACATAAATATTATTATTATCTAAATTGTCAAGTATTATAATATGAGTTTCCAACTTAATATTGGTTGGACTATAATTTCACATGAAATATTGTTTTATCACTTCAAAACATTATCAATGTCTTTCCAAGGCATTTCAAGTGAATTCATCAACTCTAAAGACATGACCATTAGTCTCTATGTGTATGTCTTATGTAGGATATTGGATATAAGGGTATCACTAGACCAGTTCTCCTCTCTCTCTCTCTCTTTTCATTTGTCACTCCTCTTTCTTCAATTCATGCTACTTACCATCAATATTGAGTTCCTCTCCTGAAAACAAAAAGAAGATACAATGAAAAGTATAATATATGAAAGACTATGACTAGATGAATATCAACTAAAATAAACTATAAAAGATTTATACAGCATATATCTCAACATTAGCAATGTCAATGCAATTTCCCCCTATAAAGCAAGAAACTCGAACAAGTTTTCTTCAGTTGGGAAATGTTGGCAACAATGTGGTCACTATGTAGCTAGATGACCTATATAAACAAAACAAATAAAATGTCACCATTGAAAAGAACACCTTAGTAACTTAGTATTCAACGTTCAGAGAGATGTTAGGCACAATCATGCCAACCAAGTTACATTCTAAAAAGCTCGGGCTATAGATAACTCGTTAAAAAAAAATAATCTTAGGTGTGATGTCTAATCCTTGTCATTTTATTCGCAAGAACATTTCATTCTCTAATGCGTGAACTTGGTCAAGTATATAGACAACTTGTGCGCAATTAACAGCATGAAAGTAAACTTTTTAAATAGTCATGAAAATGTTTTGACAAAAAACAACTAAAAGGATTTCAATTAATATCATGTAAAACTTAACTCGTCTTCAAGCTTTGGTTGTTTTTTAAATGGACATGATACCATGTATCTTCAATTTCATAGCTAAAAGACAAACCAAAATCAAAAGAAATTTTCAAAATACAATCAAACAATAAAGAGAGGATATTATGGAATGAATATTACAATTATAAAAAAATTGTTTACCTATCCACCAGTGCCTTGTCTAGCATTCCTAAAAAAAATTCTTGCCCAAGATAACCATGAGGTGAAAGAATCACAACATTAAAGACCATAGGAATCCCTACTAGAAACATTTCCTAATTCGATGGCTCAGGTACCTAAAGGATCTCAAACAACAAATGAATTATATCCAAAACATGCTTTGCATTGTCTCCCCATCATTTTTCCAATCCTATTTACTGTAACCTACCCACACCAAAGTCAAGTAACAATCAAATGAAGGCATTTCCATTTTGTTTTAATATTTCATATCTATAAATTTTGAGTATGATTTGTTTCAGGAACATATTCATATTTAAGGCCTTCCTGTCATGAGAATGTAGTAATCAAGTAGGACATCAGAAAACTTGACCTTAATGAGTTCCTCAAACAATTCCTATAATATCAATATTTTTCTTGTTGTGATATCTTGGGTAGAAAAAATAACATATCTGAAAAAGAAAAATCCATATATTACTTGTGTTCAAACTTTGTATATGGTGTACTCTTAGGCAACTTTTTAAAATGTTCCTCTATCTTTACCAAAGCAGGTTGTAGCCTAGTTAAACTTTGTATCCTTTCATTAAACATCAACTTCTGCAAGATAAATGTCATACATTGTTCTTTCCCATTTCTCAACATGCTGTAAATGATAAATTTAGAGTCACATAAAACCAAGATCAAACCTTTTTTTAACCAAAACAAACAAACGAATAGCGCCTCTAATAAAAATTAATCTACCACATGTTTAGGCTAAAGCTAAGATTATTTTAACCATATTTAGGTCATATTCATATGTTTACCGTGATGTCAATTTGGTGTTAAAAGAAATATATAAATCTAGGTTATTATCATTGAAAAAAAATAAAAAAAATCCATTACAAGGTAGTGGAGAGAAACCATCACATGTCCTTGTTAAAATAAATAAGAAACAACAGATAAATGATTAGATGTATGCTTCCCTCATGCCAATACTAGACCAAGGATGCTAGAATAAGATCAACAGAGAAATATAAGCAGAGGGAAGAAATCAGGATGGATAGATGACACACACCCAAATGTCACATCAACCTCTGAAAAAAGAGGGAAAAGAATGTTGCGGGATCAAAGAGATTACTAACAGAAAGGGCCTAGAAAGCATGCCCCAAAAAATAAAAGTAATGTATTAGGTAAGCACAAGACTGGTTAGCTGGTCACATTAAACTTCAACTAACCACACAAATTAAATTTCAGTGACAAAGCCCACAGCGAGCCACATTCTAATAGGATCCTTACCATGTCATTATGATGAACTAAATTTCCATATTATAATATTAGTAAGTTGTGTAAAGCCAAATAATCCACAACTATTATGTCAAACACAATATCTTCTATAGTGCCCAAAATCCCTTATATCAACTTCACTCCAACACTAGAGCAAGACGCAATTATCATCATGACCCTCTCCAGTAATTTAGTAATGGCCTAAATGTCCATTAGAGTTAAGTTTATAGATGTATTGTGGTTAATTAATGTAAAGTGGCCTAGTCATTAATAAAATCCTATTATGATGGTTAATAAATAAAAATCGCTATGTTCATTATAAAAGGTCCACTAACGGTGGATTAGTGCAACTATAGCTAGAGTGGTTGTAACTAGGGATGGATTACTCCTCATGTAATCAAGGAATGTTTATGTATCATGCTTTGGCACTCGTATTGGAGGTCACCCCTTTGAAGTGGTTCGGAGAGCTTGCCCTCGCTTGATTAGTGTGGATAATATAAATACTTTGATGTCCAGTTGTGTGTTACTTCTATTCTTGTTATTATTATGCACTACTGATCTTAACAAGTAGTATCAAAGAAACAATTTGGGTCATGTTAAATCATTTTGTTTTTTTTTTGCAGATTATCTTGCGATGTAATTTCTCCTTGCTTGGAAGCCAAATTGTAGCCGCACCAAATGCCATCAGAAGTGTAGTTGTGTCACCATTTATGAAATGGGTTATAATTGCAATTTTGAGCCATACTGGGGAATTTACAACCATTTTAAGTTGCAGCCTCAAAACCATAGCCAAAAAAATGAGATCACTTGATTATTATATTGTGGCATGACTTTAGTCTTTCTTTTTGTTTAAGAGTTTGATTGTAATCACACCAGTGTCATTCAAAGAAGATTTTTGATATCATTTTCAGATTGGGGTCATAATAGCAATTTTAAGTAATATTGAGGAAGATATACCCTTAAAAATTCAACTTTCCATATCTACAAGTTATGGTTGTCAAAACTAGAAACTTTTCTCATGGCTTGATTTTCTCTCTACTTGTGAACCAAATTGAGGTCCCGCCAATGCCACTTGAAATAAAGCATTAATGCCATTTCTAATTTGGGTTCATCGCAATTATTCTAAGCAATATTAAAAGAGTTGCAACCATTTATGTTGTTCCATTCAACCAAAAAAGCTTAGTGGAAAAAAGAGATGTATTGAATATCAATATATTATTCCCCCTTAGTGATGAATTATTATATTTATGGGAAACCTACATGGAAGGATCCCTTGAAGAAAGCTTCTACAACTTATGAAGGGTGTAATCGAAAGTGTTTAATAGAACTTGAAGAAATGGTGAAGAAGAACCATGATCACTCAAGCATTGAAGTCATTCAAAGTCAAAAACTACTTGTCATTCACCCCATTACACAAAGTACATAAACCATGTATTCTAAATTTTAGTGATTGTGAGACAACAAATTTTAACTTTTGAAGTTAAGTTCAATAGAAGAATGCCATGAGAAAACATAACAATAAAGGAAACTTATCATTTGAAGCTTTTGAAAAACAAAATGGAGAACATCCTTCTTGACATGAGCCTGAAAATCAATTGACATGGTCAAAACCCTCTTCATCGACATTATGGTTGCAATGGAAGAAATAAATGAACTTTATCACGAAGCGCTCAAGCTAGAAGGAGGAAAAATGCACCTTGAAAAATAAAGTTGTGTGTTTTACTTAGTGACTAAGTAATAGGACACCTCCAAACAAGCCTCGTGTCATGTATCGTAGTGTCAGACACCAATACATGAGGATACATGTCTGACACGTTTAGCACATGTCCTATTCATAGGACACCTACAAAACACATGTCTGACACATGCCATAAACAACAAGGAATAGACTAAAAAAATATAAGATAGACAATCATGGGAAAGAAGGAAATCACTTCATATCCTTTGGTGAGATTCTTGATATTCCCAAGAAAAAACTCATAGAGGTAGCAAGGTCAATAGAAAAATCCTCAAATATTATCAGCCTGAAGACTATCTTGGAGTCTCCCAAGTACTGTAGAATGAGAAACAGCTACCCCAACTTCTCAGCTACAGACAAAGAAGTTGGGTGGGTGAAATTTGACATCTCATAATGAAAATATACAACTGGAAAATTGGAGGAAACTAATACGATGTTATCCAAGTCAATGGGGTACCTGAAGGAGAAGGTGAGGGAAGTAGAAATCCTGCAGAACATCAACCTCCATTCACAAGGTGAGTAGAAGAAAAATAGGATAAATGCAACAAAGGAGAAATTGAGCTATTGAAGAGTTGAACCAAACCCTGATAGACAATATTAACAAGATCAAAGAGGGCCTTGATAACCCCCCACATAATAGAGAGAGCATAGTAAGTATCATATGGAAAATCCACCAACCAAGAAATCATGATTGCTAATCATCAGATAAAGAAATAAGCCAGTCATTTCTAACATCTAAGTTGTTTTCTATCTTAGCAAATGATGTTGGGATTTTTTATAAGGCTCTACCTTTATTTTGTCTATATCTTCATCTACATGAATGATAGTCAAGTAGAAATGGGTTATGATTCTCGTCTTGTTGTGCACAATAAGAACTACAGTAAGAAGCACATTAAGTTGTAGGCATGAGGAATCTCTATTACAAGCATATATAGTAGGAAAATTCATTTGGGAATTCAAGAAGGGGATTATTTGTATAGAATTACCGTGGTATAATGAGAGTAGAACTCATAAATTGATGGTGTTGGTATTGCAAAGAAAAAGGTAATGAAATGGATTAGGTGAATTTCGTAACCATTGTGAATCAGTTGAAATCTTTATGTGCATGAAATGGGAACAAGAGCCTGAAGTGAAGACTTAATGAGGAGAAGGGCATGATTTCATAGCTAGGAATTATGAGATAAAATACTAGCATACAGAAAGAGAAACATCTATATTAGAAGGCTGAGAGGAAAACCTTCAAAGGATGCCTACTGTTCCAGTTAGACATATGAGTCTTGGAAATGTGAGATGGACTTAGAGAGGATAGTTGATTTGTGATCTCTGCGATAAAGTTTTAAATATATAACTTGAATGTCATGAAGTATAATGTCCCTAGGAGTTATGTTGGAGAAGTTGTGGTTCGAGCATTGAATAGATTTTTCTTCTGATGCTTTTTTATCACAGCAATGGATATGAAAAAATGATCAGCCAATAGATGTGTGTTGGAGGGAAAATCACCTTGTATATAATTTAATGTAAGGAAGGATATTGATGTTGAAAATGCGTTGAATGGGTTGAGATCCATTGAAAAACATGTGTAGGAATGCATTGGCATTTTGTAATTCCAGTATTAAATTGATTTTCTAAAAAGTGTGGCATCATGTGCTCTCGCTAGACATTTCAGAGAATGGTTTTGATAACTCTAATTGTTGTTGGAATTATGAAATAAAGAATGTGTGCAAATACTTAGAACCTCATTTTTTGTGAATTGTGCAAGGGTTGTGTTGCATTTCCAAGGAGAGGGCGTAATTCCTTTTTGGAAATGGGTATGGTATGGGAATTACATCTGGATATAAATATTATGAGGTAAGATGAATTAATATTTTATTTCCTTGGTTAAAACTGGAATATATTGGTTTGTATGAAGACATGAACTTCACGATGTGCCCATAAGGTGGTCTTTTAGATAAACACTGTGGAAAAGGAACAAAACTGTGGCAACATGGTTGCATTGGGAATGCATGAAAGAGCATATTTGTGTGAGATGTGAAAACACCCATTTTGAGTGTATTGGAGGGAACAAAGTGCAAAGTGGAATGTCAAGAAAGGTAAATATGTATAAATGATTGAATTCTAGTAGTCTGAAAAACTTACCAGCATTTTGGTTGGCATCACGATGGCATCACTTGCTCTTGTATTTGAGTTGCAAGCTCTCACATTGATTCCAAAACAATTATTGTGGCCCATATGAATGTTGTTACAATGGCGTCAAAGATGAATAAATGCAGGTAAAAGATAACGTAATGTTTTCCCAGAACTTGTTTTGGAAATGGCTACTATGCCCTGATTTTGCATAGCAATATGCCATGATTGTGTCTGTATTGGAGTGGCAGAGGAGAATACTGCATTTTGTGGCTCAAGAATCCAACATTTGAAACAATATCAGAATTTATGTATCACAAATTAGCTTGCATACTCTAAATGCAATCCCATCAATCAGTCTATCCAAAAACATCACAAAACTGAACATATCAATAACAAAGACGAAGCATTTCCAATGTGCATGGTTGCTTGTTGAAGAAACCTATGACAAAATCATTGGGATTCTTCACAAGATATATAGCCAGCCCAAAAAATTTGGCAATCATGAACCCATCCTGTGACTTGAAATCCACCCTCAGACAATGATCCCCATCAAACAGGCCCCAACTACATGAAGGCCAAGCAGGAGAGTAGGGAGCAGTGTTTTTGTTGTATAGCAATACAACCTACAAAATATGCTCCTCTCTAGAGAAAATATCGTACCTGCAACAAGTACAAGGGATAAAAAATAAGTGATTTTGTCACTAAACACATCGTGGATTGTAACTTGTTATCCAAGTTAACAAGTAATTGGGATGTTTCTCACATAAAAACAGAGTTGCTAATAATAATTGTAGAAACCAAGATAAATAATATTGTAACTCAGGTATAGGAGAGAAGAGACACAATTAACCCACAAATTTCTTAGCTGAAATCAAAAGCATGAGAAAGTAGATAGTCTTACCTCTCAAAGAATCTCTGATGGAAATCCAGTTTGGTTAAATGTCATAAAAGGAGTAGGAATATTATCGCCCTGAGAACAACCTACCCATTTATAAAAATTCAAATGATAAATATTTGCAAGAAAAATCCATATAGCAATGTCACAATACCATACATAGTGACAAACCCTCTAACAATCTTGTCTACATTCCCACTATTAGTACAACCACAACAATTTTAGAAAATCTACAAGAGAATTTGAAAATTCAATGTGAAAACAAACTTGAGTAGTGAGAAATGCTTTGAGAAAATATCCAAATCATCACCCAAACCATTGGAAATTCTTACAAGAATAAAATCATGTATTCTATTTGATAAACTTAGTTAAAACTACCTCCCAAAACAAATGTACAAAAGTAGATATCTTGAAACTCAAACAACTTTCAGAGTTGTGAAAGCATCTTATAAATTAAAAGGATACCTGCGCGAACATAATTTTCCCTTCGATAGCCCTAAACTGCTATGTAATTAGGAAATTCAACATTTCCTTGCATCCTTGGAGTCGAGTTGACATTTCATTTAAATCCATAAATCTTCAAAATATTAGACTTTCACTTCCCTTTTATTTTTCAAGTGAAATTACAAGATGGAATTAATGACCGCTTTTCCAAGGTGGGCCCCAGTGAAGTGTCTCGAATCATTTCCCACATTTTCACACTGAAACCTATGCAAGGTGTTCTTGCTTATGCTAAATTTCTCAACACTAAAGACAGAGATCATTTACATGCATCCAAAATATACCTCTCCTCTACTGTAATTAATTTTCTTCACAATAACCACTTCATTGACAGCAGATAGTTCCAAATTCCTATTGATAAATATTCAATAATTGGCTCATTTTATAATGTGTGAATTTGACCTTTCACTGATTCTACGCTTGTTTCAATCAACATTATATACATAAAAACAAAGAAACTGAAATGAAAAATTATTAGTGGATAAATATACAAAGTACAGAGCTTCAGCTCTCTTAGCAATTCCAAACCTATTGAGGAAAAATCAAATTAACAACAGAAGGATTTATGTTTTTAAATATCACCTATCTCATTTATAAGCTCTTATTTGACTTTTGCCTATCTCTAGTTCTGAATTGGAACATATTTTTATTGAGAGATCAATAATCTGGATTGCAATGAACATTGTACTACGAATGAAAATATCATTTTTTGGCATGTTCTCCAATTTGTTGAAAGATATGAGTTTAGAGACCTTTGACATATAGAAAATTCGTTGAAGGCATTTTGTATATTGTTGGGAGTCAACTAACTAGATTTTCTAAATCCAAGCACCTCACCATCTCTTGAAAATTTGAAACTCCAATTATGTGCACTAACTAACAAAAAGATACAAAGTGATGTAGCACTCAACCACAACCCACATGAGATAATTTTAGAATATTAGTCGTGTGAACTATTTTTGTAAGCTTAATGAGGCTCATATCCACATGTTTAAATTTTGGGTGATAACGGACATTGAATGGGATTGCCCTTTGTTCAAATATTTTTTTGGCATAATCATACAAGCCTTCCTATCCCGCTTCATATTGAGATGACCTTCAGATGGTTATGTTCAGAATTTATCATGGTAAATTTTGCAAGATATGATCTTAGAAATTTCAATATAATATTATACTTGGAAATAAGTTTAAAATTCCTAATAATGTTTTCATCATTAGAATGAAATGTAGAGGGTTTTTAACAAAAATGAGTGGTATTCTTCCTACGCAAAAATCATATTTCAACATGCGTTATTCAGTGGCATTACATATTATTTCAATATGAATTACAACTCCAAAAGATTTGGGTTCATTTGCATTCAATCATGGGTCATGATCAAAATTCAAACTTGATTAGTTGCAATTTTTATGTATAGTTTGTATCTGTAGTTTAGAATGGAATGCACATTAGCATTAAGATTTGTAAGTTCACCAAGATTGGATTTCACTCAATAGTGGATAGGTTAGAGAGGAAATTGATGGTTGAAACTAGTTATAAGTCTAGACAGGTCTTCATTGTCAGGATTGTATACCTTGATCTATTTCTAGTTGAAACTAGTATGTGGAGGAAATAGTAGTTCATTAAAGTATATAGTGACAAAATTAAAGTATAGATCCATCTCTTGGGAAGTTGTGAAGTTTTGAAGTGTCGGGGAATTTAGCTCAGTTGGGTTCATCCAAAACAACGTTATTCGGCACAAAAAGAAAGCTATGTAACAAATTATCTAGTACAGAGAGAAAACCTAATCTAAGACTGGTTCACATTATTGGTTGGGATATCTTTCTCTTTATTGGGAAGCTGTCATGGGAAAGTCTGGGGAGAGGAAAAAGAAAGGCACAAGAGTAGTTTCTATTGCTGAGAAATCTAGAGTAGTCACTGGAAGTAAAGTTGATCTTGATCCGTCACTCTTCCTCAAAAGGGCACATGAGCTAAAAGAGGAAGACAACAAGAGATTCCAAAACAAAGACTATGTGGATGCTTTGTAACAATATGAAAAGGCTCTCAATCATATTGCTAGGAATCACCCGGACCTTGCCATCTTCCACAACAACAGAGCAACATGCTTGATGTAGATGAAGCTAGTTTAGTATGAAAGTGTTGTTAATGAATGTACACTCACTCTTGGAGTGCACCCTCATTTCAGTAGGGCTCTTTTTAGAAGGGCACATACATATGAGGCTATGGGCAAGCTAGAATTAACCATGCAAGATGTGCATGCCCTTCTGTAGGTTGATGTGAATCACCAGGATGGCTTGGAACTTTTCAAAAGGTTACGTGTTGCTCTTGGGAACAAGCAAGATGCTCAACAAGACCTGAAAAATAGGCCCGTAGTGTCTGCCTATTCAGGAATTTCTCCTGTAGCCGTGGGATCATCAATAGTTCGAGGAACTCCTATTGGCAGTATGGGGTCTTGTTTACATGATATACCTATGCCAAAGAAGAAAAATAAAAAGGAGAGGCTTCCTAGTGATAGCTTGAGTAATAAATCCAATGGGTCCCCTTTGCAGGAACCTCCTTTTCCAATGCCTTCCAAAGGGTCTTCTTCACCACAAAATACCTTGGTTTTAGAAGCTCTCAAGGCCTGTTCTAGAGTAATATCCACAGAATGTAATGGTTTTCAAGGTCACAAGGTTAAACATGCCCCTCAAACTATGAAGAAAGCATAGAAATAAATTGAATGGATGCCATTGAAACTTATTTCTTACTATGACATAAGGATTAGTTGAATGCCAGACAAATGCAAATTTAAAGAGTTAAGAGAAATAGTGAGGAAACAGTTATCCTCATCCAAGAAGGTTTTAATAAAATAAAAGGATTTGGATGGGGATCTTGTGACTATTACAACTACATAAGATCTTAGATTGGCAAAAGTTGCTACAACTCAATTTTCTAAGCAAAAAAGGATAGGGAACTCAAACACAGACTCCTCTGCAAATGGGGGCTTGAACGAAAAAGAAAGAATTTCTAATCAAAGTTTTTCAAATGATCCTTTGAGGTCGTATGTGGTTGAGGTAAATCCTGAGTAGGAGCCATTGATTGAAGAAGAGGAGGAACCTCTAGTAAATGGAGTTGAAGAAGAGCATGTTAAAGAAAACGATAATTATTTAGGTTCATCAGGAGAAAACAATGGTAGCATAGTATAAGACCTGAGAAAAGAACCTAATAAGTAGGTATGTTTGGAGGAAACCTGTAAAGACAAAAATGGGGATGATCTTGAAGGAAAATAAGTCGACATTGATGACTGGATATTTGAATTTTCTCAGTTGTTCCGCACACATGTAGGCATTGATCCAGATGCTCACTTGGATCTACATGAGCTAGGAATGGAGTTATACTTTGAGGCATTGGAGGAAACTGTGACCAGTGAAGAATCCCAATGCCCCTTTGACATGGAAACATACAAGTTCCAGGAGGTGGTAGCTTTTTCATTCTTCAATTAGGGCAATGTCCATATGTGTGCAGTTAGGAAGAAGATTCTTTTGGATGAAAATCCTTCAAAGGAACTTGTTACGACACAACTTCAGACTACATATGACTCGATCCGGGATCAATACTCCCAAGCTAGACAAAAGTATGAGAAAGCGTTGAGGATAAAGCCTAACTTCTATGAGGGATTTATTGCATTAGGTCAACAATATTTTGAAAGTGCAAAACTTCAATGGTCTCTTGTGTTAGGCCCCTATACTACTAATGTAACCCCTTATTGTTATTAGTACAACCCCCTTATTATATTGTTGTACCCATGTAGTCCCCATATTGTTTCTATTGTGCCTCATAGAAGCCTACTATTGTTATTATTGTGCCCTTACATTATTATTGTTATGTCAGCTCTGATTACATTATGACCCCTTAGACTCCTATATATATAAAGGAGGTATTTTCATTTGTATCATCAAAGAATCATTCATTTTTGTAATGTAAAGGAGGTTTCCCCCTTAGAGAGGCTGAATTCTAAGGTGTTGATCTATCTTTTCTATCTTTTTGTGAGTTGGTTTCATAACATTTGGTATCAGAGATTTGGATTCTAGGGTTTCGCTGCTCCTAATAGGTCATCATGGAATTTTCGCTATAATTTTTTTTCTGCGACGTTTCAAAAGAAAAAAAAAACCCATTTGAGAATAAATTGCACTGAACCTCAGGTCCAAATTTTAGAGCTTTTCGCATTACATTTTCGGAGATATGATCTAAGGAAGTTGGTATTTTTGCAAACTCCTTAATTACATTCCAAACAAGTGGCCTGGGGAAAATCATCATAACTTTCTCTCTGAGCATCAAATTTAAATTTCGTAAGAAGGTACAAAAAGAGGACGGATTGTGGTTTCTTGTATATATTTTTCATAGAAAAAGGTCAAAACAGTGACACGTGGCACGTCATACAATTTCGCTCTACTGAACTAGTCTATAATCAGGTCACTATGGGAGATTTGGCATAACTCTTCCTTGGAAAATCCAATTTGGATCAGACTGGTGGCATTGGAAAGAGGACGCTGAGGGCTATTACAGATCACAATTTCAGAACTTAAATATCCGAAAGAACAGAGTTGCAGTCGTTTCAAGATCGAGCTCTTAAAATCAAGAAAAAGCAAGATGAGGAAGTTTGATGGGAAGGATCCGGTAAATTGGATACTTCAAATGGAGCAATATTTTGATCTATATGGTGTAACACTGTTACAAAATGTATGTATTACATCTTCATATTTAGAACTGGATAAATTTTTATGGTATAAAGGGCTTTGTTCTCGTAAACAACTTGTTACATGGTCAATTTTCACGGAGGAAATGATAGCACATTATGAGGATACAAAGAGAAACACCTTCTTTAGAGCAACACCACAACAATTGGAAAGGGTAAAATGGCTTTGTTACAATTGTGATAGCAAATGCACTAAAGGTAATAAGTGTGTTAAGAAGAAATTATTTTACATAGAGTATGAAGAGGAGGAAGAAAAGGATCAAGAAACATCAAAAGAAGAGGATATACGCCAGGATCCAACCCCAGAGAAAGAAGAAATGAATACAACAATATCTTGTAATTCATTGGTCGGAATTACCACTCCTCAAACTATCAAGAGAGAAGGACATATCAAGAAAACAAATGTTCAAGAAGTGAAAGATCGCATCAAGCATCAAGAAATGAATCCGACCATATCTTGTAAAGGATTGGAAGAAATTACCACTCCTCAAACTCTAAAGATAGAAGGACATATCCAAAAGAAAAAGGTTCAAGTAGTGAAAGATCACATCGAGCATCAACAAAAAGTTCTCCAACTTTTAAAGGATAATGCCACTTTGGTATAAAATCGAATGAAACAATAGGTAGATCAACATTGTAGTGAAAAATGTTTTGATGTAGGTGATTGGGTATTTTTACTACTACATATCAAGCAAGCTATTTATGAGAAGGAAATGTTGGCAATACTATATGCACTTAAGAAATGGCGACCTTACCAAATGGGAAGACACTTTAAGGTAAAAATGGAACATGATAGTCTTAAATATTTTTTAGAACAACTATTATCTTTAGAAGAACAAAAAAAATGGGTCACAAATATGTTGGGTTATAACTTTGACATCATCTATAGAAAAGGGAAGAAAAATTTTGTTGCAGATGCACTCTCAAGAAAGTATGAGGATGTGGAAGCATTGTTTTGTGCTATTTCTATTATCCAACTAGATTGGATAAATGAAGCAAGGGATGAATGGATGAAGGACGAAGAAGTATGGCCACTCATTCAAAAATTGCAGAAGATCCCAATTCAAACAATATTGCCAGAACTTGAAGAGGAAGGAAAAATTATATTGCACAGAAACAAGAACCTGACAGCTAGGAAATTAATCAATTTCAGATTGTCTCCTCAAATGGAAGAACTTACCTGCTGAAGATTCCACATGGGAGGACAAGAATTTTATCAGAAGCATCAAGAACTACTCAAGCATTGAGGACAACACTTTTTGAAGGAGAGGGGCATGTTAGACCCTATACTACTAGTGTAACCCCTTATTGTTATTAGTACAAGCCCTTTATTATATTGATATACCCATGTAGTCCCCATATTTTTACTATTGTGCCCCATAGAAGCCCACTATTGTTATTATTGTTCCCTTACATTATTATTGTTATGTCGGCTCTGATTATATTATGACCCCTTAGACTCCTATATATAGAAAGGAGTTCTTTTCATTTGTATCATCCAAGAATTGTTCATTTGTGTAATGTAAAGGAGGTTGCCCCCTCGAAGAGGCTTATTTCTAAGGCATTCATCTATCTTTTCTATCTTTTTGTGAGCTGGTTTCATAACATAATGCCCAATATCAACAACCTTATTTGGCCCAGATACCGCACCAATAATCTTATGTTCCATGTGGTTCACAAGAACTTCAAAATCGACCTTATATTCCACAAGTAGGTCTTCATATGCATCTTGGTCAAAATCTTGTTGCTGGTGCATATGGTCAATTCCCAACTGGAACTTATTAGTACCATGTTGACGATGGTAGACCTACCAACATGTCAGGGGATCTCCCCAGTAAGAAGTCCCAACTAGACCTCAGGCTCTTTGGTGTAGGAGTCTCAGAAGTGGGTTGTATGGTATCGCCTTGACCACGGTTGTGCGCAAAGGAAAGAAGGATGTCCTTGTTGGTAGAAAGGGTGTAACCAATGCAACAAGACAAGGAAGGTGCATGAAGGGTTCTAACACACAGAATGTGGAATGAGTTTGCCCCTTGGAAACCTGTGGAAACACATAGATTGAAATGGAACACACAATAAAATATACATCACGAGCTAGAATGCAGGTGAACCAATGATCCAAAGTGATGGTTAAACTTAACACATCTCAATAAGATTCATACATACATATATAGAAAATTCCATACATACATGTGTAAGAAAACATATACATATATCATTAGAGTAACCAAGATAAATGAAATACAATAACAACATATGCATGAAACATGTTGGCTTTGTTATATTAACAAAGTGAAAGTTCCAATCATACATACAACCATATCCAGCTACTATTCTCGACAACAAAATGTTACAACCACTACCACCTACTCCTCCAAAGAGATATACTAGCCTCTACATTATGGAGAAGCCAAGGCTCGTTACAATACACTCCAAGATTTATCTAAGATACACCTATAGGAAGCTTGGCTCCAAAATCCTTCACAATGAGTTATGAGGTTCTATAAATAGCAAAGGGTGGGGTGACCCTTGACATTTCCCCTTTGTGACTCTTCACCTACCCTCATGACTCTTCAACTACTACATGAATGTTACATTCAACTATCGACACTTGGAATTTCACTTTTTACAAGATGTTACATTACAATTTGCACAAGTACCCATGTGAGACAAAATAGGCTTGAGAAAAGCATGTGAGACATCACTAAGAATTAGACAACTATGTGAAGCCCAACTCTTCAACATCCTCGCAATGATTGATAGTATACTAAGATAAGTAGACTCCCTGAACAATTTATCTAGGTGGATGTTGGTGGCCACCCACCTATCCCATTTGGACCCCCGCAACTGTCTCTTTCAATTTTTCAGTTTCTGTAATTGTAGCACAGTTTACTATTTTGAGCAGTTTTTTTCGGGCCCTGAACTTCCAGAGCTGTTTTGAGGCCCTAAACGACGTTTTTTTGGGAAATCTAGGGGCAACATGGGTCGATGTGTTTCCCTTCCCAAAGTGATAGTTCTTAGATAGATCTTTCTAACGAGCTATCATACGCGTCAAATGGAGATCGTATGCCAAAGTTACGACCCCGGGAAATTGGTGTACCAATTTACCCAAAACGGGGCCCACAATTTGGTGTTTCATCTTCTAAGGGTACGGTTTTGGAATGTGAAGGGTTTCCATTGTTTCTCAACAATAAATAGGCCTTCGAGCCTCATTGTAACACAGTTTGGAATAGTTCAGAGGCATGTAGCGACCACATCCCTTCTCAGATATAAGCTACCATCGCCCTAGCTGGTTTATTTCCATTTCTGGTTGTAAGCATATTTCAGCATTTTCCATTAATGAAATGAAGTATTATTTCCGCTGCATCTTTGTGTATATGGTGATATTTGTAATTTGTTGCGTTCCTATTTAAATTCGGATCAGTTGTATCAGAGCAGTCTGCTTTTTCTCTGTTTTTCTTTGCATGTCCCCAACGAGGTCGGGATATAAGGAGTTAGGGCTTGAACTGGTCGAACATTTGTAAGACCAGCCTTGCAAATCCCGATGACCTCCCATGGCGGATGAGAAGAAACACGAGGGGGTAGGAGATCTTATCAAAATCTTGCTCGAAGAAGCCCTCGAGCGACAACAGAACGCGATGATGGACACCTTTGCGTAGATCCTTCAGTGGCTACCCATAAGTGACGCATCGGCTTCCAACAGTTACTCTGGAAACGCCATGCCCTTTAAGGTACAAGTTAATTTTGAAATCCCAATCTTCGAGGGTAAAATAGATGCAGATGCCATAGATAAATGGTTAAATCTGCTAGAGAGTTATTTTTCTGTTCATGAATTTTCAATTCGGGAAAAGATTGTTTTCGCTCTTCTCAAAGCAGCCCCCCACGCCAAGGACTGGTGGGAAACCTACTGCGAGTAGAAGGATGAAAGCACAGGCTCACTATTTTTAGCCGCACCCACTTGGGATTCATTTCGGGAAGCTATCAAGGAGCAGTACTACCCTGTCAAAAGCTATGAGGACAAATACATCAAATGGACCACACTGCGGCTGGGACGGGACCAAGATGTGCCAGAGTTCACAAACATTTTTCATACCCTTCGCACATAGTTGGGTATCAAATATTCTGAGCTACATCTAGTACTCAAATACCATGGCTGCCTGCATAGATACATCCAGGAGGAGATGGAGTTCTTGAACATCTCCTCACTCAGCACAGCATACCGATACGCTGTCAAAATCGAGCAAAATTTTAAACAAAAGAAGCGAGACTTGGGATCTTCTAATCCGAAGCCCAAAGGACAAAGCCAAGGCAGGGTGACCCAAGACAACCCATCGAAGCCGCAAGAAAAGAACAACACCACAAAGCCGAAGAAGGACACAGGAAAGCGGTGTGAGTTCCACAAGAGTCCCACTCATAACACAAGTGAATGTCGGACCAAGCAGTCACTAGTGGCCGAGTTGAAGGCTTCCGAATCAGATACATGTTCTGACATTGAGCCAAAACCTGAAAAGGGGAATGACGAAGGGAAGCAGATCATTGATGCGGATCCCAGCGCCACTGTTGCCACTGCCAAAATCCAGAAGAATGAGCCCGAAGAGCCAGAGGTGGGGGAACGCCTTTTCCACTCACAGATGTGGGTGAAGGGTTCGCCGCTGTAATTCATTATCGACAGTGGCAGCCAAAAGAACCTTATTTAAGCAGAGTTCATGAAGCGGTTGTGCCTACCAACTACACCACACCCACAGCCGTACAGTATCGGGTGGCTTGATGAAGGACGAGATCTCAAAGTTCGCCAGTAGTGCCGCCTTCCCTACAGCATCAAACCATTCACAGACGAGGTATTGTGTGATGTTACACCTCTGGATGTTTGTGATGTATTATTAGGCCAGCCATACTTGTGGAGGCGACATGCTGTGTATGAGTCAAGGCCTCGTTCTATCATTATTTCTTTGAGTAATTCATTATACAGGATACCAGAGATAGCCTCACCTACTGCCACATCTTTGATCACTGCTAAGAAAGGCAGCAAGCTCATATCACAGACCAGAAAATTCATCTATATGGTTCACTCCCAAAGTAAGGGGAAGATCGTTGTTACATCCATGACCACCGCAAAGGGTTCCTCCACACAGCAGCAGCAGCAAAGGGATGCGGTCATGACAGAACAAAGGAACAACTTCTCCTCACCCATAGGGGTACCACACAAGTTTCAGGTGGGAAACAAAGTCTGGTTGCATCGACAGAAAGAATGCCTTACTAGAACCCATCAGAAGCTCAGACCACTCTGACAATGTCCTTACAGCAGTACCAAGGCTATGAGGAGTAATTCTTTGGAGCACATCATTCCTCCATTCCTTCACATGCACCAAGTGTTCAATGTGGATCGTCGTCGACCATGCTTCCCACCATTACTGGACACATCAGAGATTGCAGGACAAGTTCATCAGATGGAGGAACTCAACGCAATGGAGACCATTGCTTCCTAAGGGGGGAGGAATGGTCCAGGTGGATATTGGTGGCCACCCACCTATCCCATTTGGACCCTCGCAACTGTCTCTTTCAGCTTTTCAGTTTCCGTAATTGTAGCACAACTTACTATTTTTAGCAGTTTTTTGGGTCCTGAACTTCCAGAGCCGTTTTAAGGCCCTAAACGATGTTTTTTTTGGGAAATATGGGGGCAACATGGGTCCATGGACCGATGTTGCCCTTCCCAAAGTGGTAGTTCTCAGATAGATCTTTCTAACGAGCTATCATACGTGTCAAACGGAGATCGTATGCCAAAGTTACGACCCCGGGAAATTGATGTACCAATTTACCCAAAACGGGCCCCCAATTTGGCGTTTCATCTTCTGGGGTTCGGTTTTGGAATGTGAAGGGTTTTTCCATTGTTTCTCAATAATAAATAGGCCTTCGAGCCTCATTGTAACACAGTTCGGAACAGTTCAGAGACATGTAGCCGCCACATCTCTTCTCATAGGTAAGCTACCATCGCCCTAGCTGGTTTATTTCCATTTCTGGTTGTAAGCATATTTCAGTATTTTCCATTAATGAAATGAAGTATTATTTCCGCTGCATCTCTTTATTAATGGTTATCGCATCTTTGTATTTATGGTTATCTCTGTAATCTATTGCGTTCCTGTTTAAATCCGGATCAAAGGCATTGTTGGGAAAAGCCAAACAACCTTACAACATGACAGATGATGAGTGGAGCAAATTGGATGAAAGAGCATTGAGTGGTATTCGACTGTGTTTGGCGGATGATGTTTTGTTTAACATCTTGTCAGAGAAAACTATTGCTGGTTTGTGGACAAAGCTTGAGAAGTTGTACATGACAAAATCCTTAACCAATAGGATTCCTCTGAAGCGACAGTTGTACAGTTTTCGAATGAAGGAAGGTACATCTATTATTGATCATTTGAATACCTTTAATACTCTCCTAGTGCAATTAGAAAGTATAGAAGTAAAATTTGAATCAGAAGATAAAGCTATAACTTTATTATGCTCGTTGCTCGAGTAATGGGATCATTTTGTTACTTCTATAAGTCTTAGTTCATCAGAAACCCTTGAATTTGATGAAGTTGTTGGAGCTTTGTTGTTCGAAGAGACAAGGAAGAGGTCAAATGTAGAAACCTCTACATCAGAAGCAATGATGGTCAGAGGTTGTTCTAAAGAAAGACACTTCAGTAGGCACGACGACTCACGTTCAAGATCAAAAGGGGAGAAGAGTAAGGTAAAGTGGTGGTTTTGTGGCAAAACGGGACATTTGAAGAAAGACTGTTGGAAGAGGCAACAAACATATAAAGAAGACTCTTCGACAGAGAAGAAAGAAGCAAACACAACAGATACTGTTTCGGCATCCGGTTCAGGTATGAGTGATGAAGTGTTATCAGTTAATTTGTCTAATCATGATCAACATTGGCTGTTAGATTCTGGTGCATCAAATCACATGTGCATTCATAGAGAATGGTTTAAGACTTATAAATCAATCAATGATGGAGTCGTTTACATGGGAAATGATGTCACATGTAACATTGTGGGAATTGGAAGAATTCATCTGCAAATGTTTGATGGGACAACTAAAATTCTAACTGATGTAAGACATGTACTTGAATTAAGAAAAAATCTCATTTCACTAGGAGCGCTAGACACTAATGGATATAAAACTGTTATTCAAGGAGGAGTAATGAAAATTTATAAATGAATTTTACTAGTAATGAAAGCAAAGAAGGTTGGAAATCTTTTTCAGCTAGAAGGAAGAACAGAGTCAGATCATTTTTCTACGGTGTCTGAAAATGACAGTAGTTCTATTTGTTTTTTGCATGAAAGGCTGGGCCATATGAGCGAAAGAGGTTTAAAGATTTTATCTGATCGTAAGTTACTTTCTAATTTAAAGTCTGTTAAGTTAGATTTCTACAAACATTGTCTGTTTGGGAAACAAAGCAAGCAGAAGTTTAAAACTGGAAAAAATACTAATAAGGGAATCATTAATTATATTCATTCTGATGTTTGGGGTCCATCCCCTACAACCTCATATGGAGGATCATCATATTTTATATCTTTTATTGATGATTTCTCTAGAAAAGTGTGGGTCTACATGTTAAAAAGGAAGTCTGATGTATTTACAGTTTTCAAACAGTTTATAGCATTAGTTGAAAACATCACTGGAAGAACCATTAAATGTTTAAGAACTGATAATGGTGGTGAGTTTACTTCAAAGGAATTTGACAATTATTGCAAGGATGCTGGGATCGAAAGACATAAGACCATTGTATATACTCCTCAGCAAAATGGAGTCGCTGGATGCATGAATGGGACTATTTTAGAGAGAGCAAGGAGTATGTTTAGTAACGCCAATTTGTAGAAGGAATTGTGGATAGAAGCAGTGGCTACAGCCTGTTATGTGATAAATCGATCACCATCAATGGCGATAAGATGCAAAATTCCTCAAGAGGTATGGAAAGTTCATCCTTGTGATTATTCTAAACTAAGAGTTTTTGGTTGTGATGCATATGCTCTAGTGCCAAAACATCACCGTTCTAAATTAGATCCTAAATCAAAAAGATATATCTTTGTTGGATATGATGATGGGACTAAGGGATACAGATTGTGGGATCCTATTACTCACAATATCATCATCAACATAGATGTTAAATTTAATGAATCCTCTCTTGCACATTTAGATGTAGATAATAAATTGAAACAGGATAATGTATCTGATTTTCAACACATTCAGTTTGAAGCTAGTTCTGATGATAGTCAAGATGAACATGGTTCAGATGCAAGTCATGAAAAAGTTTCAGATATAGATCATGAACAAGTTTCAGATGTAGATCATGAACATGTCTCAGATGTTGATCATGAAGAAGTTCCTATAGATAATAATCAACAAATTGTGGAAGTACCAGAAACATCTTTAAGGAGGTCTACAAGAATGAAACGTCCTCCTAAAAAGTATGATGATTATGTTACTTCAGTTGCTTTTACCGCTAACGATGATGAACCTTTGTGCTATCAGGAAGTTGTAGAAGGTTCTAAAAGTGAAAAGTGGAAAAAGCAGCTATGAAGGACGAGATGATGGAATTAGACAATAATGGCACATGGGATCTGGTAGAGCTTCCGAAAGACAAAAAAACTGTGGGACGTAAATGGATTTTCAAATTGAAAAGGGGTGTTAATGATACAGAGGACAGGTACAAAGTGAGGCTGGTCGCAAAAGGTTTTTCTCAGAAAGCAGGCATTGACTTTCATGAGATATTTTCACTAGTTGTAAAAATAGTTTCAATTCGAATTGTATTAGCATTAGTCACTTTACTTGATTTAGAATTAGAGCAACAAGATGTTAAAACTGCATTTTTACATGGAGATTTAGATGAGGAAATTTACATGGAACAACCGGAAGGGTTTGTTCAAAATCGCAACAAGAAATTTGTCTGCACGCTGAAGAAATCATTGTATGGTTTGAAGCAGTCACCTCGACAATGGTACAAGAAATTTGATTCTTTCTTGATGAGTCAAAATTATATAAGAAGTGAATATGATCATTTTGTTTACTTTAAGCAATTAAGTAATAACATGTTCATTATCTTAGTGTTTTATGTTGACGATATGTTTTTAGCAAGAAAATTCATTATAGAGATCAACAGGTTAAAGGCTCAGATGGCAAGGACATTTGATATGAAAGATCTAGGAGTAGCAAGACAAATTTTGGGCATGGAGATTTTTAGAGACAGGAGCAATTGTAAGCTGTGGCTATCACAACAGAAGTTTATTGAGAAAATACTCTTGAGGTTTGGTATGAACAATGTGAAGCCTGTGTCAGTCCCTTTAGCTTCCCATTTTAAGCTTTCTTATAGTTTATGTCCTAATACAAATGAAGAAAAGGAATATATGTCTCGAATTCTGTATGCCAATGTAGTAGGTTGTTTGATGTATGCAATGGTTTGTACTCGACCAGATATTTCACATGCAGTTGGGGTTGTCAGCAAGTATATGGCAAATCCAGGTAAAGAACACTGGTCAGCAGTGAAATGGGTGCTTCGGTATTTCAGAGGCACAAGTGATTATTGTATCACTTATAATAGGAGTAGTGAATTTGTTTGCGGATATGTTGATTCCGATTTTGCAGGTGATTTGGATAAGAGAAGGTAACCATTAGGGTATGTCTTTACTCTTGCAGGTGGAGCTATTAGCTGGATGTCAAAGCTACAGAACATTGTTGCTTTATCCACTACTAAGGCAGAATACATAGCTCCTTCTCATGCTTGCAAAGAAGTGATTTGGTTGAAAGGTTTGTTTGGTGAGTTTGGTAGGTTACAGGACAACATCAAGTTATTTTGTGATAGTCAAAGTGCAATTCATTTGGCTAAGAATCCAACCTATCATAGTAAATCAAAGCATATACCTATCAAATACCATTTTGTAAGACAGGTTATCACTGAAAGGGGAGTCTCTCTTGAAAAAGTGCATACAAAGGAGAACTGTGCAAACATGTTCACGAAACCAGTTTTGTTAGAGAAGCTACGTTGGTGTTTTGCTTCTCTTGGCTTGCAGAAAAGATAAAAATAATAAAGAAACAGGGTATCAGGCTAATTTTTGTCAAGGTGGAGATTGTTGAGATTTTTTGTTTTATTAAATTGGGCAAAAATCTCATGTAGGTGAAAACAATAGGATTTGTTGCTATATTAGCTCCATTTTTTTGAGGAGTTATTGCATCCTATATTTCCTGTGAGAGAATTTATGATTCAGTTTTATACTCCTAGCTATAAAAGTATAAGCCCGTACAGGATATTGATGGTAGAGAGTGTGTGAGGAAATAAATTGTTGTAATCTCCTATTGAATAATAAGATTGCCGATGCCCCTGTTTTGGTGGATGTAGCCCAGATTGGTTGGGTGAACCACTTTAAATCATTGTGTTATTTTTTATGATTTTATGCGCTGTGAATGCCTTTTAAATTTCCGCTACGCATTGTTTGTTGCAACACTGAATCCTCTTGGGAGCCATCCTCTTGATATTAAACATGATACTTAACTTGGCGCTATGGATAAATTCCACCTTTTCTTCCAAAAATAGTGCTCCTTGAAGTCGAGGTGCAGGTTGAGCGGGCATAAAGAAAGTCTTCATAAATCTAGACAAATGTAACCATAAGTTTTTTACAAAGACAGACACATCTCACGATCTGCCGCAAAAGAATAATTTATTCAATTAAAAATAAAAATCAAGGAAATAAACTCTTCTACTTTATTCTACTTATTTACAAAAGGTCAACTATTATGACTCTCACATCTTCTGACCTCCCTCAAGGGAGTCAAGACAGAACATGCTCTGATACCGTGTTAGAAAAATTCAGAGAGCACAAAGATTTTCACACAACACAAATCACACATTGTATTATTGAGCACATAACATATTACATTTATAGTTGTTGATCACCAAATTGTAGATGATAAAGATCCAAATAAGGTGGATCTATGACTCATAAAAAACTCACACACATAGGGAAATAACTACTTCTAGATTGACTCCTAGGGACTCATGTTGAGAACCTATAACAACTTGGAAGTCATGGAAGCATTACTTCCAATAAAAAATCGAGGAGAGGAAAGACATATTGGAAATAGATTGAATCGAGAGGATTATCGCTCCTCTTCCATGATGCTCATTCATTTTTTATCGAATGAATCCATTAGAAAATGATGTGGGAGCAACCAGCACAAAAGCAAGCGAACGCAAACCATGGAAGAAAAACAGAATTAAAGCCGATTTAAAGCAGAAAAATAGATTTAAAGAGGATAAAGTAGATTTAAAGCATGTATGCATGAAGCTTTTGTGGAGAAAATCAGGAGAGGATAGGATTGATCCTTCCTAAAATTCTTATATAAATGTAATGTGATAGGATGTGATATATATCTGTTCTATGAGGTAATTTGTGAGTGGCAAGATGTCGCTGAATGTGAGCTCGTTTCTAAGGTTGAAATGCCTTACTTTTGTAACTATTTAGTAAATATATATAAGCATGCTCAGTGTTAATTACATATGCATGTGTGTTCATGTTTAGTGTTAATTATATACGCCTATGTGTTTTATAAATGAGTCAAAACCTGTGTTCTGTAAATAAAAATAGTGTTGCGGGTGCTGGGATTCATGGTGTTGTGAATGAAATGCGGCTGAGTTTGTCCTGTTATATGTCTGATACTTGATTATTCTTTTTTTTATTAAAAAATATTTCTCCAATGTGACGGCAACAAGGATGGGAGTCTTAGTAGGGTAGAGGCCAGGGAAACGCAAATAAGGGGAGGCGGGGTTAATTCTAACGCAAGCTACAACGCCTCTCAGTTCTCTGGTAATGATATGCGTAACTATGGTGCTAAAGAAGTTACTTCAGGGTTGGCTATCGACGGTCAACGGCCGCCAGCTCTGCAGCTAAACCTCGCAGCCCTTGATAGCAGCGGAGATGGCACAGCTGCTAAAGAAAAACGAACACCAAAGGTTAATCTGTATTATCTTAATTCAGAGTTTATTGATGGAGAAAAGGGTCTGACATTTGAGGGGTTGTTGAGAACTTATGATGATGGAGTAGGCGATGTCCATACAGGCACCCATATTATATCTTAAAAAGCCATATATTACTATGTATTGTATTACCTTGTGATCATGAGATTTTAGACTTATATTGCAGGCTTGTAATGGGGTTAAGGGAAGGATCGATATTTAAAGATATCCACGGATTGAAAATGAAAAGGTTTAAAGTTTAAACGCTTTTGATGGGACTTAATGGGCCATAACCACAGTCCGAGGATCGAAATTTTTAATGGAATTGGTATTTTGGGTTTACCCCAAGATCTCATCCCATAAGTTTGGTATCAGAGCAGTAAAAGATTCTGCGGAAGGAGGTACAGTTCTTAATGAAGTATGAATAGGTATGGTCTTTATATTTTGTGTAGGTAGCAACAAAGGAAGGTGAGAATATTGCAATAGCCTAGAGCGTTTACTAAAAGACCAAGTCCAGAGGAGAGCTTGGTGAGGTAAGAGGCAGCAAGGAGGACTTGCTGTTGCAGAGGTAGATTGTAGCTCACAAGGTAAAGATATTACGAAGACCAGGAGAAGCATATGACCAGGAGGTCATAAATTTTTGTGCCTCAGGAGTCTGATGGGGGAGCAACCAGCACAAAAGCAAGCGAACACAAACCATGGAAGAAAAACAGAATTAAAGCCGATTTAAAGCAGAAAAATAAATTTAAAGAGGATAAACTAAATTTAAAGCATGCATGCATGAAACTTTTGTGGAGAAAATCAGGAGAGGATAGGATTGATCCTTCCTAAAATTCTTATATAAATGTAATGTGATAGGATGTGATATATATCTGTTCTAGGAGGTAATTTGTGAGTGGCAAGATGTAGCTGAATGTGAGCTCGTTTCTAAGGCTGAAATGCCTTAATTTTGTAACTATTTAGTAAATATATATAAGCATGCTCAGTGTTAATTACATATGCATGTGTGTTCATGTTTAGTGTTAATTATATACGCCTATGTGTTTTATAAATGAGTCAACACCTGTGTTCTGTAAATAAAAATAGTGTTGCGGGTGCTGGGATTCATGGTGTTGTGAATGAAATGCGGCTGATTTTGTCCTGTTATATGTCTGATACTTGATTATTCTTTTTTTTATTAAAAAATATTTCTCCAATGTGACGGCAACAAGGATGGGAGTCTTAGTAGGGTAGAGGCCAGGGAAACGCAAATGAGGGGAGGCGGGGTTAATTCTAACGCAAGCTACAACGCCTCTCAGTTCTTTGGTAACGATATGCGTAACTATGGTGCTAAAGAAGTTACTTCAGGGTTGGCTACCGATGGTCAACGACCGCCAGTTCTGCAGCTAAACCTCGCAGCCCTTGATAGCAGCGGAGATGGCGCAACTGCTAAAGAAAAACGAACACCAAAGGTTAATCTGTATTATCTTAATTCAGAGTTTATTGATGGAGAAAAGGGTCTGACATTTGAGGGGTTGTTGAGAACTTATGATGACGGAGTAGGCGATGTCCATACAGGCGCCCATATTATTTCTTAAAAAGCCATATACTACTACGTATTGTATTACCTTGTGATCATGAGATTTTAGATTTATATTGCAGGCTTGTAATGGGGTTAAGGGAAGGATCGATATTTAAAGATATCCACCGCTTGAAAATGAAAAGGTTTAAATTTTGAACACTTCCGATGGGACTTAATGGGCCATAACCATAGTCCCAGGATCGAAATTTTTAATGGAATTGGGATTTTGGGTTTACCCCAAGATCTCATCCCATCAGAAAATTTGGCCACTTTTTGAAATGCAGGAAAATTAATGTATTTGAAGGCCTCGATATAGGTGGTGATGCTGGCCCCAAGTTCTACACATATGAGATAAGTTATATCCCAGCATAAGAACATGAAGGTGGGGTCTACAACATTCTATGTCCCTCGATTACATGTATGTATCGAAATGACATTTGACAGGAGAGTATGATTATCTTTAAATGGGATGTGAAATGGAACAACTCGCTAAGGATCTTAACACAATACTTAAATACTTTTGCCATGGAAATCTTTACATTCCAGTTCAACACTTTAATTCCATGATAGACCCTATCCATTTTGCAAGGACCAAGATTCAAGTCGATTTGGAATTCAATCCTTCCCTCAGGCGTCATCGCCTTTGGCTTCATGGATTATCATTATATATGTAAGGGATTCTCAGGGATGCCTCACTAGTTTCAGTTACCCTGAGGCTTTCCCGATGGTTCTATAAGATGGGCTTGGAAACAAAGGGGTTGGCTTTCTCTGAGGAGTTTGCTGCAGAGAAATATCAGGAGCGCTGGAGGTAGTTAGTGGAAATCTTGTTCAAGGAAGTATTGCGAAAGAAAAAAAATATCCAATAGAATATTGGAGTTGATGGAGAAAGAAAATGAGGCTAGGTTCATGTTATTGGAGAAACATTGTGAAAGGTTGCACATAAAGATGGACAAGAAGTTGGAAAGTTTCGAGGCTAAGCTAATAATCCCAAATCTCCAAGTCAACATGGATGCATAGAGACAAAAAGTGAAGAGAAGGCAACTGAAGCTCATGATTCTATAGCATGTGGAGAAGACAAAACTTGTGGTTCTAAAGAAAATATAGCAACTATTGTAGAATATTGGCCCTTTGAAACTTTTGAATTTTCTTAACGTTTTTATATATTGCATGTATGTACTAATTTTTGGGAGTTTTGCAAAATTTATGGGAGATATGAATGTAAACATTTAGTCCAAAAATCTTGTAGAGAAAAGAAAATTTTGTTGTGGATATACTTAAATATTGAAGCGTTTGAAATCATGGAAACATGTAAATATTTCTGATCTAGCTACTATAATATTAATGCTACCAGTTTCATTAAAAAAAAATACCTAATAGGAGAGAATATGACATTACAACATCTTTTACATACTAGGATGGAGAGCACATACCAACACAATAATTATAATTGAATATTAATTTTAAAATATAATTGACTGCTAATTGTTTTGACAAAAAACTTATTTGGAAAAAACTCTTCATTAATTTTGAAAAATAAATTTATTAATTTTGTAAACATTTGGAAATTTTAAATAAAACCATATTTTAAATAAAATTACATACTATATTTAATACATTTCACAAAAAAATGCTTTTACTAGTTAATAAATTTGATTATCATTTGTGAAAGGGAGAAATTTAACTCTGTAACCTTAGTTTTTACATGTTTATAAAGTTTTAATAAATTAATTAATTTTAATTTAATTAATTTTTTTCTTTTATATTTCATTGATCACTTTGAAATGAAATATATCATATACAACCATCGCTCTTTATCTAGCATAATGTGCCATATATTGGAAGGAGCATAGTTGAGATGTATGATATTGAGGATAGTAAAAGAGACATAAAGGAGGAAAAGAAACAACAAAAGGAAATCAAGGATATGATATTGATCATAAACTAAACTGAAGTAGAATTTATTATTTTCCAATAGTGAATTGATCATTAACCTTATATGTTGAATGTGGAAGACTAAAGGAAAGCAGTTGATTCAAGAATTAATCAAGAACTTAAGAAACATAATTAAACATGAATTTGTAGCAAAAACAATGATAGAAGACATAAAACATTGATTATAGAGTTTGTCCCTAATGGAATACATCTTTGGGCCTACTTTCAAGATGGGCATCCTTTTTATTAGGATCGATCGAAAGAGGCCTTTTACATAGAAAAAATACCAAACTGAATGTGCACACAACAATTCTGGTTTTTGCCAACAGAAAGCTCTCTCTCCTAGCTTTCAAATGCCTATCTCAGTTCCCTATTCTGCCTCTGAACAACCAAGATACGCTGAAAACATCAACTACCTCTCTGGCTTAGCATCTACATACAAGACTCAAAATCACTCTAATTCCCCTTCTTCATGATCAAAAGGATGAATTTATAATGCCTTAGGTTCATTCAAACTCTTTTGGACTAATCTTGGCATGTATGGGTAGCATTAAAGGTTTAGTGTTATGGCCTTGTCACATTGTGATGCTTAAGGACCTAGTCACATGGTGGGTATATTAAAAATAACATAAACTACAACAAAAACCCAAAATTGACTTTGGATATACCAAAACTTGCTAGTGGTGAGGAAACTGTGTAGACAAGTTGAACGGCTAGCATGTGAATGTCGCAGTCTAATCGTAGGCTGCCACCTAGGTGGCTGATCCTCGATGATTCTGGTTGGATAGTAGTGACTATACATGTGACAACACACTCCTATAATGGTTGCAGCTAATGACGCAATGATTGTTCACACGACACAACTTCCCGATTTCCCTAACAGTTTTGCTTCAGTCTTTGCATTGGACTGTGGACTATTCTCACGCTGCAGTCCTTGTGTGGTTAGGAGCGATGCATTTAAGACTGTTATGTTGTATTGTTTTTATTATATAGTCCGTAAGTGCGTTTTGTGTATAGATTTTGTACTGTAGGTTTATTAACTGGTGTTTTCATTAGGCTGTGTATTATGTATTAAGTATTTAGAACTTAGGTCTAGGTTTAAAACTTTAGCACCTTTATAACTTTAGGACTTAACCTTTACATCACCATTATGTCATGAATTGACACACACACCATTACAATCACTTTGTCACAATAACATTCCACCATGAAAACCTTAACCAACACTAGACACTAAAGAACACTAGCGAAGCTGATGAAGTTGAAGATGCCCTGAACTCTCTGGATACACTGGACTAACAAGATTGTCCTGAATCAATCCTCTCCACTTGAAAGATTTTGGACCACAAAAGTTTTATTTAAGCAAATATCAGGTGAGGGTATATTTTCCTCACTCTTCACTCTCCATCCACCGTTCCTTGCTCAGATTCATGCCCTTGAGTCCCACTCGAAATGCATTATTTTCAATCTTCTCAACAATCTTGAAAGGACCATACATGATGGGTTTCAATTTTTTACCTTCTCTTTTCAACCTGTCTTTAATGATAAACAACCATACTTGGCCGCCAACTTGAAAATGATGATCGAATTGATGCTAGTCATGGCGCATTTTGTACTTGGCCCCACTCTTCTCTAACTAATCTTGCACTGCTTTTTTTATATGTTATATATGTTGAATGAAATTAATTTCTTTTTTTGCATCATCATGTTCACCCACTTTATCATCTTCATTGAACATGAAATCCATCGATGATTTTGGTAGATCCCTAAAACATATTTCGAATGGCGATCGATTAGTCAAAGAATGTAAGGCTCGATTGTAATCATGCTGCACATAAGATAAAGATTCATCCCACAACTTAGGATGTTTACTATAGTAACCTAAGAGAATATGTATGACTATCTTGTTCACCACTTTTGTCTATCCGTCGATCTGTGGATGAGAAGTTGTGCTCTTCTTCAACTTTGTGTCCATGAGTCTGCACAAAGTGGACCAAAACTCTCCTATGAAATGAGTTTCTCGATCAGAAATAATGGAAGTAGGTAACCCAAAATGAATCGATACCTATTCAAAGAACATATTTGTAGTTTGTTCAGCAGTCACTTGCTTTTTGCATCGAACAAGAATGCACATCTTGTTGAATCTGTCAACCAAAACATACATGTAATCATGCCCTCTCATTGACATAGGAAGTCCTCCTACAAAATCCATGGAAATGTTGTCCCATGGTCGCAAAGGAACTAGAAGTGGCATGTAAAAATCGATCTTTCAATTTCTTGGCTTGTTAGTCAAACACATCAAACATCCTTTAATGTACTTAACAACTATTTCATACATGCGAGGCCAGCAACAATACCTTTAAATTTGTTCCATTGTTTTGCTTACTCCAAAATTTCCTGAAATGTGAGAAGAATGTGCTTTCCGAATGACATGCATTGTTTCTTCTTGTGGTATGCACAACTTACCCAGATGGTATAACAAACTATCATGAATATGATAATTGACTTTTTCCACCTGAGCACCATGAGTTAGTAATTCCTAAATATATTTGAAATCAACATTTGTACTATATGGTTCTATATAACTTCATGTTTTAAGGAACTATTCTACAACACTACTGAAGCATTAAACGATGGTCTAGACATCATATCAGCGACTTTGTTTGTGACAACATTCTTGTACTTAATTTCTAATTGAAATTACAGAGGAAATCCCATCCATCTGTAATGACAAGATTGTTGCAACTTAGTTTGCAACTAAAGGTACTGAAGCGGTTGATGATATGTGTGAATCACTATTTCTTTAAACATTAAATAATGTTTCCATTTTTGAACACTTTCAACTAAAGAAAATAGTTCTTTATCATATGTCAGATAATTCATTACTTCCTGAGAAAAAGTTTCAAAATGAAAACAAATTGGTTTCCCCTTTTGAAGTAAGGCTACACCCATTACATAAACTCTAGCATCTGTTTCAATTTCAAATGGTTGTTGAAGATGGTAAAGCTAATATTGGTGTTGTGATAATTTTTTTCTTAAGTGTATCAAAATATTTTTGTTTTTTTCCTCCCCACTGAAAGGGAAATTTAGAACCTGTCAAAACATGTAATGGTGATGCAATCAAAGAAAACTGAGCAATAAATTTCCTTCAATACTGAATTGCACCTATGAAACTTCTAACTTTACTCAATTTTGTGGTCTTAGCTACTTAACAATCACATCAATTTTAGATGGATCTATTTTCAAACTTACACCTCCAACTATGTAACCAAGATAATTCAGTGAAGTTTTCCCAAACTCACATTTGGAAAGTTTAAGGTACAATTTTTCCTTGTGCAACAGTTCAAACACCTCCTTAACATGCCTAACATGATCTTCCATACTTGAATTGAAAATGACAATATAATCTAAGTATATTATGAAAAATTTATCAGTGTATGGGCGGAATACATCATTCATAACCTGCATGAAATTTTTTGGCGCATTACAACATTACACAAACCAAAACACATTGCTAAACATTCAAATAGTCCTTGCCTAGTTTGAACGCAGTTTTCCAAATGTCATTTTCTGCAATGTGAATTTGATGATACCCACTTCTTAAATATAACTTAGTGAAAAAAACAACATATTTCAGTTGATCAAGTAAATTATCTATCCTGGGAAGAGGATACCTATTTTTTATTATGATTTTGTTTAAGGTCCTAAATTTGACACATATTCTCCATGTATCGTCTTTCTTATGAACCAAAATTATAGATGAACCACATGGAGATCAAATGGGTTGAGTAAAACCTTTTTCAATCAATTCTTCGATTTGTTTCTTTACTTCTTCGTTCTCTATAACTGACATGCGATATATTATGATATTAGAAAGAGGGGCATCAGATATCAATTGTACCTCATGTTGTATTTCTTACTTAGGAGGAAGATGTTTTGGTTCTTTAAATAGACTTGGAAAAGATTCTACCACTTTAACCAAACTATATTTAAACTGAAACTCAGAACCTAAAAAAGCATCTAGTCAATCCTTATGTTGTTCTTTTACAACCATGAGTGCATATTTATTACATGAACTTATTAATCGCTTGATCTGATTAACTGAAACTAAATCCAAGTGTGATTTGAGTTTATGTACCCTAACAATATATTCAATCCCATATTTCTTAAGGTGATATTTATGCTATTTCCTACGAAACACTGCATCACAATCGTAGAGATAAGGACTTCCTAACACTACTCCACATATGTCTACTGGAATCACATCTAAATCCACTTCATCAATTTAATTAGTTGTTATGGAAATTTTTAACCAACACTGCTTCGTGACATTTATCTGAGTCTCTTTATTTAGCCAACCTAGTGGGTGTGGTCTTGGATGATTCTGTGTCTCCAAACCCAATTTCTCAACTAAATCTTCAGATATTAAATTTACCTATGATCCATTGTAAAACAATGTATCTATTTTCTTATGATTAGAAGTTATCCTTATATGAAATAATTCAACCCTTTTATCCTCATTCGAATGATTTATTTTTGAAGAAGGTGTAGAAATACTAGAGCTTGAACCAGTGTGAGAAGCTTTACCACTCAAAACCATTGTGGTTATTTTAGCTTCATCACCTAAGTCAGAGCCCAAATCTTGCTGGATTGCTGCATTAGCCTTCTTTTTACCTTTCTTCTTCTAGAACTTCTTTGTTCTGAGTTTTGGGTGAAGTTTCCAACACTTGGACTCATCATGTCCGATCCTCTGGCAATGAGTACAAGTAGGTCTTTCACTTTCCTTCTGAGTTGTCGCTGATCTCTTTCCATTCAAATTGCTCTTCCTTTTGTTGTCTTTGGAATCCTTGATTTCCAAATTTCTGGATGGTTTCTATGAAAACTTGAACGTTCTGCCACCTGATTCAATATGTATGGCTTGACCACAAACTTCATCAAATTCATCAGGATTAAACATCAAAAATGTATACTGTAAATATGAATGTAAACTTCCAATGTACTTTAACAAAGTTTCACGTGTATCTAATGGAATACCAAGCACCAAATATTTCTTCCTAAACTCCTGAGTAAACTCTTGAACATTTTTCCCTTTACCTTGCCTCAAATGCTGCCAATCAATAATAGTTTGTTGCATGTATCCCAAAGGATAGAATTGTTTCTTGAGGTCTTTTAAAAACTTATACCATGAAGAGATGACTTTACCTTTCTAATTTACATCTGTTTGAGTTTCATTTCCCACCAGATTAAAGTTTTTCCCCCCATTCTAAGTGTAGATAATAGAATTTTTGTCTTTCCATCAGAAATGTTTTGAATACGACAATACACTTCTAACTGCTTAATCTAGTTATTTAACTTTTCAGGATTCATTTCTCCATCATAAATAGGTAGCTTAAATTTTAAATCAAGTTTCAAAAGAGATGATTTCTTAGGTTTCTTTCATGTTTCAAAATCAGAAATGGAAGAAGAAGAAGAAGAATATGATGATGGAGATGATGGAGGAGAAGGAGGTTTGTTAGTCTTTCATTTTCCCTTGTCCTTCTTTGATGTATTTGAAGAAGAAGCTACATCTCTGGCCTTCTTATCTTCGTAGAGTTCTCCCACCATATGTTCCATGCTCAAAAAGACTTTCTAAAATTGTTCCTCACTCATCTTCTATTCAGGAGTTTCAACTGCTTCAGATCCTGAAATTTTTATTTATGAGTGACTTTTCGCTTTCCAATCTCTAGATAAAACTCCTCAAGTGTTCCTTCTCCAGATCGTGACTTAGACGTGGTTAACATTCATTGGAAAACGTTCTACAAAAAGAAAACTTGCCCTGATACCAAATTCTATGATCTGATCGAACTAAACTGAAGTAGAATTGATTATTTTCAAATAATGAATTGAGCGTTAACCTTATATGTTGAATGTGGAATACTGAAGGAAAGGAGTTGTTTCAAGACTTAATCAAGAACTTAAGAAACATAGCTAAACATGAATCTGTAGCAAAAACAAATATAGAAGACAACAAATATTGATTACGGAGTTCGTCCTGTTGATTTGGGGTGGCATCAGATGTTAAGGCACATGAGATCTCCAATACCCAGAAAGGGTTTCGACAAATTCTAAATAGTTAGGGAGATATTAAAATAATTAATATTTTTAATGGATTCCTAAGTCTAAACTTAAGGAAATTAAAATGTTAATGTGGATTAATATAAAACTATGTTAGAATGGTCCAAAAGACATGGATCAAGCCATATCTAATCTTAGCCATTTATTAGGGACTTAATCTCGGTCGTTGGTATGTCAATGAGAAAAGTATAAGAGGAGGCTTGAGGGTCACTTGGAGAGTACACCAGAAAATCATTCATTCTATTCTCTACAGCAGGGTTTGCTAAGAGAGATAGAATTAGTGATCAGAGTTGTAGCTGAGGGGAAGTGAGTATAGAGAGATAGAGAGACAGAGATAGTATCGGGAGATCAGCGCAGGAGTCAGAGGGTGTGACGCAGTAGTAGCCAAGGCTCATGCAGGGCCACACAGAGGTAGCCAAGAACTGCACGGTGATTTAGAGAGGTTAGTGTAGCTAACATAGAGGGCTAGAAGGCTGACATGGGCCTCCTGAAGCTGACACAGACCCATTTAGGGTGGCACAGTGCTAGTGCTAGGGAAGGAGAGGCTGACGCAATCTAGAAAGGCAGAAGCTAGGGTTTTTGGGGTAGACTAGAGTTGAGGAACTACTAGAGGGTTTGTTAGGGTTTCAGCCAAGAAATGTTTCTTAGACTGAGAGGTACTACTACCAAGGGCATTCTCTATTAGGTAAGTAGGACTTGGCACCCAGATTGTACTATGAAATTTCTTAATAAGAAATCCCTTAGATAGCTGCATCGGTTTTCCCTCATTGGGATTTTCCAGGGATATTGGTCCAGAAATAATGGTGTCATTTTATATGCTTGTTTCTGTTTCCTTCAGTTGATGATCTGTAATATGTTGAGCATGCACTAGTGTTTATTTTTAGTATTTACATTGTAAATAACTTGTTAAGTAACATGACAAGTAGGTAGGAATAAATCAGTAAAGTGCATGCAGGGTTTCTAATTGGTAGAATTAGAAACTCCAACATGGTATCAGAGGGTGGTTGCAGATCGCAAGAGAACTGACGAAATCAACTGAGTAGAGTGATAGCAGTAGAAAATAGTTGTCTAGAGTGATAGAATTTTTTTCTAGTCAAGCAGCAACGAGTGAAGGGTGATGCAGTGCCTGCATTATCAAGGGTGAGCCAAGAAGAGGCAATTCAAAGGATGAGGGACGTAAAGGGAGACTCACCCAGAGCCACACAGAAGCTAGGAAGGCTAACGTAGTTGGCTGAGGAGGCTGAGCTGCTAGTTCCAAGATTGTGTAAAGCCTAGAAGATCTCACCTTCAGGTTACTAGGCTTTAGGAGGTTGTGGGAAAGTTAAACAGTGGAGATGGTCGAGTACTGTAGTCAGAAGAAGTAAGGAGGGGGGCATTGCTACCAAGGATTTATAGCCGAGAAACCTGGATCAGTGATGCAGTTGCACAAACAATCAGAGTAAGGGGCATCTTGACATCGACAGAAAGATTTCCAGGAGGGAAACTGATTCACAGAGGGAGTCACATTGAGAACTTCCAGGAGGGAAGTAGAAGAGAAGCATGGCATTACACCAGGTAAGGGACTAGGACAGACTGGATGGGCCTTCAAACTTCACAGTCTGGAAGGCTAGAATCTTATCTGTACTTAAAAAAAATCATGTCAAGCACTTCGCCTTGAGGACGATAACGATCCTAGTTGACCCAGCTGATAATGACAAGTACGAGGAGGAAATGGCGAGGGTCAAGGGCCATGAAGTACCACACATTTCCAAGAAGGAAATGACAAATGATATGTTGGAGGCCCTAAAGAAATTATACCAACATACTTCTGTGGAGAGAAGAATGTTACTAGACAATCAGATGAGGTCATATGAGATGAAGAAGGGAGAACTGATCAACACCTTCCTTGATGGACTGAATGAGATCCGAGATCAGTTCACTTCCATAGGGGCTATGCTGGATTAGGAATTAATGATGAGGACAACCCTGAATGCAGTCTTAGAAAATTGGGAGGTATTTTTCCAGAGTATACTAGGCAGAGGGACCCTTCCACCTTGAGAGGAGATGTGGGCAGCTCTTCGCCAAGAAGACATTAGACGACAACCAAAGGTAGGAAGCAACAGTAAGGGGATCATAGTGAAAAAGGAGGAGGAAGAAGATGTTGCCCTAGCATTTAAGGGAAAGCATGAAAAACAGAAGAAGAAGGATCTCTCCAAGATCATGTGCTTCCACTATGAGGAGTTGGTCATTATGCAACCCAGTTTCCATGGAAGAAGAGTAATGGAGAGTCTTCCGAGACTAAGGCAGCGCCAAAAAGGGCATAGAAGGAAGTGGAGACAAACGATGACCGTGCCATGAGTGCACACACACCACTTGAGTGGAAGTGGGGAAACATTAAGCTGTAGTCAAGGGGACCACAAGAAATGAGGGGTAGGATCCTCGAGGTGCCTAGCCTCTTGGGCTATACCTTGCTATGAGAGCCCCGAAGAGGAGTAGTAAGACTAGCGGATGTGGGAAGTGACCAATGCAGATGAAGCAGCAGAGAGAGCTATAATGCAAGATTCCTAGGACAGCATGAGGTTAGTAGGTTGCAATAGTGCAAGAGGCACAGGGGTGTTGCACCAGTGCATAATGGCACATAGAGGTGTGCAACGGTTTTAGATGTAGGGATTTGTTGCAGCAATACAGAGGTTATAGATGGAGAAGTTGTGAGCAGTAGAGGGAGCTTCAACATCAGGAGGGTCTCTAGCTCAACAGAGAGGTCATAATTTGGATATTAGTTACATACTTCTCAATAACTGAGTTGCAGTGTAGCAGTGGGTAGCACGATGCAGCATGATGAGAGGAGATGTAATGCAGATGCAGCAGTGGCAGTGGAGGAGCCATGGGCAACAAGATGGATGCAGAGGGAGCTGTCATACAAATGTTGCAATGGCAGTGGCAGAACCATGGTCAGCAGTACAGGATGCAATAGTGAAGAGGATGGTGGACAGCAGGCCTAGCATCAACACAGGGACCGATGCCAGATGATTAGAGTAATACTTAGTGAGGAGTATTGCTAGAGCACAGTCCTTGCTAAGAGGGAGTGTTGATTTTGGGTAGCATTGGATGTGCTCTAGCCACAAAATTTGGTAGAGAGGTTAGGGCACATGAGATATCCAATACTTAGAAAGGATTTTGGCAAATTCTAAATAGTTAGGGATATATTAAAATAATTAATATTTTTAATGGAGTCCCTAAGTCTAAACTTAGGGAAGTTAAAATATTAATGTGGATTAATATAAAAATGTGTTAGAATGGTCCAAAATACATGGATCAAGCCAAATCTAATCCTCGCCATTGATCAAGGACTTAATCTCGGTCATTGATATGTCAACAAGAAAAGTATAAGAGGAGGCTTGAGGGTCACTTGGAGAGTACAACAGATGATCAATCATTCTATTCTCTAGAGCGAGGTTTGCTAAGAGAGATAGAATCATTGTTCGGAGTTGTAGCTTAGGGGTAATGAGTACAGAGAGATAGAGAGGCAGAGATAGTATCGAGACATCAGTGCAGGAACTAGAGAGAGTGATGTAGTAGTAGCCAGGGCTCACACAAGACCACGCAAAGGCAGCTAGGAGCTAGGCAATGCTTCAGAGAGGCTAGTGTAGCTGACATAGAAGGCCATAAGGCTGATGCAGGGCCTCTTGAAGCTGACGCGGGCCCATTTAGGGTGACACAGCGGTAGTGCTGGGTAGAGAGAGGCTGACACAGTCTAGAAAGGCAGACGATGGGGTTTCTAAGGAAGATTGGAGCTGAGGAACTCCCAAAGGATTTATCCAGGGTTTCAGCTAGGACATTTGTCTCAGACTGAGATGTACTACTACCAAGGGAATTCTATGTTGGGTAAGCCAGATTTGGCACCCAGATTGTACTCTTAAATTACTTAACAAGGAAACTCTTAAAGAACTGCACCAATTTTCCTGCATTAGATTTTTTCGGGGACATTGGTACAAAAATAACGGTGTCATTTTGTATGCTTTTTTATGTTTCCTTCAGTTGATGATCTATAATATGTTAAGCATGCACTAGTGTTTATTTTCATTATTTACATTGTAAATAACTTGTTAGGTAATGAAACAAGTAGGTAGGAATAAATTAGTAAAGTACACGGAGGGTTTCTAACTAGTAGACTTAGAAACTCCAACACGTCCCTTATGGACTACAACTCTAGGTCCACTTTCAGGATCAGTGTCCATTTTAATAGGATTGATCGAAAGAGGTATTTTACATAGAAAAAATTACAGACTGGATGTGCAACATTCACTTCTAGTCTCTATCAACAAAAACCTCTCTCTCCTAGCTTTCCAAAGCCTATCTCGATTCCCAATTCCACCTCCGAACAACCAAGATACGCTAAAAACAATGACTACCTCTCTAGTTCAGCATTTGTATACAAGACTCAAAATCACTCTAATTCCCCTTCTTAATGATCAAAAGAATGAATTTATAACCCCTTAGGTTCATTTGAACTCTTTAAGGGATAATCTTGGCATGTATGGGTAGCATTAAATGTTTAGTGTTAGAGTCTTGTCATAATGTGACACTTAAGGACCTAGTCACATGATGGCTATATTAAAAATATCATAAACTACAAGAAAAACCCAAAACAGACTTTGGATATGCCAAAACTCGTTGGCAGTCAAGAAACTGTGTAGATAAGTTGAATGACCAACATGTGACTATCGCGGTCCAACCACACGCTGCCACACAAGCAGCTCATCGTGGGTGGTTCCAGTTGGTTGGCAATGACAGTGCATGTGACAAAACACTCCTCCGACAATTGCAACTAATAGCGCAATTGCTATTAACACTGCATAACTTCTCAGTTACCCTAACATTTCTGCTATAGCCTTTGCGTTGGACTGTCGACTATTATCATGCTGCGGCCTCTGCACGGTTAGGAGCGTTGTAGTTAGGACTGTTATGTTCTATTGTTTTTATTATATAGTCCGTAAGTGGGTTTTATGTATAGATTTTGTAATGTAGGTTTATTAAATTGTGTTTGCATTAGGTTTTGTATTATGTATTAGGTATTTAGAACTTAGGTCTAGGTTTAAGGCGTTAGGACCTTTAGACCTTTAGGACTTAACCTTTACATCACCATTATGTCATGAATTGACACACACACCATTACAATCACTTTGTCACAATAACATTCCACCATGAAAACTTTAACATCGGACACTAAAGAACAATGGTGAAGATGAAAAAGTTGAAGAGGACCTGAACTCTCTGGATACACTAGATTGACAAGATCCTCCTAGATCAATCACCCAATTTGGGGCAGTTCCCAATGCAACCTTTCATTCCTTTATTTTTCAAAACCTTGACCCAGCCTTCTAAAAGTTGGTTTATCAAAACGATCTAAAGATTATCATGGTGTGTTAAAGGAAATCCTTACCAGAGTCAAAAGAATCTGACTTATGGGCTTGCTTCAATTTTACAAAGGAAGCATTAATATTTACTATCAGCGTGCTTGCCACGCGAGCGTGGTTCACAACAAGATCCTCTAGATACTTTTGAGGGTCTGATATTTGAAACTTGTCCACATAATGCATTTCAACATCATATCCTTCATCATCCTTGTCTAAATCAGAGGGAGCCTCACTCTCCCTAAGAGGTGGGTCACTAGACTTCCAAATTTTAGCTCTAGAATTACGAATATTCCACTTATGGTGATATTTGTGTACAAATAAAGAATTATGTAGATGATCTATTTGATGATAGGAGCAACAAAAAATTTTAGTATTCTCATAGTCTACTTCTCGAGTCCAATAAAAATCCCCTATTTTAAATTGACCTAGTTTGGTCCTTTACAAATATCGATTTCAATGCAGATTATGCCATAGGTGTAAATTCCAAGCTACCCACGAGAAGTATTAGTTGTAAGGAAATGACCGAGGGATTTTCCTATTCCTTTAAATACTAAGAAGTATCATAAGTGAGAAGATAGGTTGGCAATCCAGACCCATATTAGAAGCTAGGTAATGATTTCTATAGAAGGGTCAAAATATGGAAACGAAGGAGTTAAGAAATCTTCAACATTGCCCCAAAAACATGCCTTTTAGATAATATTTCTAGTAGTCTTCCAATTTAGCGAAATATCATAATGAAGAAGTCCTTGGAGCATTAAATTACTATTGGTCCATGAAGAATGGAGCCATTGGCAGAGATCTTTGTGGAGCACTTGAAAGGTATGCTTTTGACAAGCAACTTAGTGGCTTTTCAGTAATATTTGTAACCTTTTCTGCATTGTGAATTCAAAAGAGATAAAGGATTTTAATAAAATGTGCAAGAATTAACAAGGGAAGCTGAATCACTAAGAATTGTCATTTTTCTATGCAGGGAGAAGTGGAAGCAAGGAGTTGCCGTCTAAAAGAAAAAAGCAGAGGAAGAATAACTACTGTCCCTCCAGAGGGGAACCGAATGCGAACAAGATCAAGCAAATCAGAGCTGAATAGCCTAGGAAAGGAAGGAGGGATACCGAGTCGGCGAATGTGAGAAAGAAAAGTAAAGGATTAACCGATTGGTGAATCCCTCAGGATCTTCAATCCTGAGGGATCGTTGTTTTACCTATCTTTGTTATCTAGATACCTCCGTCGTTACTCTTATATAAAGGAACAATGTCATTGAGCAAAGGGACTACTGTTTTTATAATTTTAAGTTTCATAACAAAACTTTGATTATCGAGTCTCACTGAGACCTGGTTTTGTTATACATTTGTTGATGCATTAATATAAAAGACTTGGTGTTTATTTCATCTCTGCGTCTGGAGTAATCTAAGGCGGTGTACCATTGACAGCTAAGGGCCTGGCTCTGAAGGACACTTGCTTTTGTATCATTATACTGTGATTTATGTGTGGTTTGTTTATCTCTATTACTCAGTAATCTGATACATCTTTCATATGATATGCTATGCTCTGTTATGGTCCATATATTAATGATTTTTCCTTGTAATGACTCTGCACTGTATAATTGGATCTAGTCAGGGTTTAATTGCGTCTTTAATCAGCTATTTCTGTGATAGAGTGTCGGCATGAATGTTACTATCATTGGATCCATGTGAAATAATACTTGTTGGGACTTGAAAGTAATGTTACTCTGTTTAGAAACATAGTTATATCATCCTTCATTCTCATATTACTATATTAGTGTGAAGCATGTATATATGGTTGATTATTGTTGTTCCATAATTCATCAATAAAGTATATCTTATCCAGTTTGCTTGAAGGGAAAATCAGAGTGTGAATTAGTTGGTTTTAACTCGCGAGATTCAGTTCTTTCGATTGTTGTTCCATTTTACTGTTGTTCCATTTACTGTTGTTCCATTTATTGTTGTTCCATTTACTGCTGTTCCATTTTACTGTTGTTCCATTTTACCTTCTGTCGTTCTATTTACTTGCCTTTGTTGTTTTGGTGTGAGAGAAGGTCTAAGGCTGTAGTGAGCCTCAGCAGACGCTGCCTAGCTCCCAGACCTATGGTCCATGCTCCTAATTTCCTTTTTATCAGTTTCTAGAGGGATGGGTTATTGCTTCCGTACCCTTGACTGATCAACTGTCTTGTGTGATTATATCTTTTGGGTTAGATTAGTTACAGCTTAGCATCTGTTTTCTTTTGTATCTTCTGAACACTATACTACTAAGCATTACTCGGACGAATAGCCTCAGATTGAGTTACTCTTTGCAATAACAAAACGTTCCCGGATTGATTTATTAATGTGGAATAATTAGAGGTGTGAGAGACCCTAGTTATAGCTCTACATTTTGGCGTCATTGTTGGGGAAAGAGTATAGCCATTTGCCCTTTACAGAGTAGTGCACAAATCTGCTAGGGGGAGTTGGATCTTAAAAACAGAAGGTAAGAACCTGCGTACGGAGCATGTAAAAGCCCTGCTCCACCATCCGCTCTCTTAGCAGAATTGCTGGCTGAATAGGATTTAGTAGTTTTTAGAGTGCATGACTAAGCAGAAAAAGCTAGGAAAGAATATCAAGCCTCCAGCCAAACCTGAAAAAGCCAAAGGGCCGGTGACCCTTGGCCGAACAACCTTCATAGACGAAATCTATAAGAAAATTGAATCTCAGTCGTCGGTAGGCCCTAGAAAGATTAATTCTAAACAGCCTACTAACTCCCTTCAGGCCACAACATCACCATCTGGAGCCTTTGTTGAGGTGCATAGTCAGACTGATGAACATGACTTTCAAGAAATTGAAAATTTCGTGTCAGAACGACTGCAGGAAGGGAATTTAAGCAACCTTTGTGAAGGAGAAGGGGAAACAGGGGAAATAGGAGAGCCAAGGTCTCCTCCTAGGATAATCCAACTGTTAAACAGCCCAGATAAGGGGAGCGCGGTCAAAATTATTGAAGGCACCCCATTCCCTCAGATAGAAATTCCAGATAAGGGAAGTGTTATTAAAACAGTCCCTGCCAAGGCCGTTCCCTCTCAACCTAGGAACACCCTCCTAGAAATTCTGGAAGGTTACTGACATATATTTGATCCTATGGAGTAGAATTAGCCAAATACTCAAACTTCTACATTGCAATATCCTATAGTGGATTCTGCAACAAATGTGCCCATGAAAGCAATCCCTCTTCAACACATCCCTACATTTCATGGACTTACATCAGAGGACCCCGATGCATTCTTATTTGAATTCGATGTGCTATGTAGAGGATATGATTACACCACTGACCCCCAGAAATTAAAATTGTTCCCCTCCACTTTGAAAGGGGCGGCTCTGAGATGTTTTATGGGTTTAGGTGGTGGAGTCATAAATAACTGGGAGCAAATGAAAGAATATTTCCTAAAGAAATATCAGGATTACTGTAGGTCGAGAGAACCAAAAGATGAAATTTTCCAAATGACGGCCAGACCAAATGAAACTTTAGAGGAATACGTAGAACGTTTCCAGTATAATTTACAGAGATCCCCCTATGCATCACTACCTCTGCCTGATAATGTGTTGAAAAGCACATTAATTAGAGACATGAAAGAACAGTGGATTGAAACATTAAATATCATGGGAAAAGGGGATATTTATCAAGAGATTTTGCTGACATCATTGATTTATGCATTAGGAGTTCAAGAGGTAGCACAAGGATAAAACCAACAGAATATGATCGGTTTGTCAGAGATAACAAAATATCAACAGAAGGAGTAACACATGTAGAACTTGGAAATTTATTAGAAAATTTTATAACTGATATTCTGGGGACATTAACTACACAGCTTGATATTGTGCATGCTAAACAAAAGCAGATGGAGGCGGAACAAAATCTAGCGATTTTCGGCCCCTGATGTAGAAGAAAACATAGCCACAAGGAATGTCCACTAGATGCAGTTCAAACATGTGCTATCTGTACAAAAGATCACCTTACTAAGAGTTTCCCCTCACTTCCTGGATTGAAGGCAGTATATAAGGAAGCGGAAGAAGAACCGGAGCCAGCATACTTCGTTAACCAGCGTCGCCAATGGCAACCTAGGAAATCTAATATGTTTTCGGGCCCAACTTCTTCTTTCTAGCCTTCGCAGTATAATGCTCAACAATATAGTATGTGGAAAAACCAATCTCCACCCCCATTTCCGAACTGGTCATCACAGCCATTTCCTTCTCCAAATCCATGGATGAAACAGACAGGCCAGTTCGGCTAGCCAAATTTTCCCTACACCCTACCATATTGGCAGAATAACTCATATCCTCCACAATGGATTCCCCCTACTTCACAAGGTTCACCCTGGCAGACAAATTGGCCAAAATCGACATATCAGCCAACAGGAACTATTCCACTCCCTCAACCGACTCTGCCAGCCTTACAACAAAACCCCCAGTCTAATCTGAGACCGCAACTCCCAGCCCATCCCAATCCCAATCCCAATAGTAGACCAGTCAAATCCCTTCAAATCATAGAAACATCAGAAATCGGACCTGACCTAAGGGAGTGTAGTGATCTTCAGTTAAGATCAGGACGTATAATAGAAACAGAGGGAGACAAAATAGTTCACATTGAAGATCAGTTACCAATAGAACAACCGTTACAACAAGAGGGTGTAAATAAGGAACAAACTCATCATCAAGCAAGTACATCCTCTCCTCCTTTCTCGAAACGATTAGTCATACCATGACCGATGCAATATCCAAACTTTGACATTCTGGGAGAGTTACAAAACCTGTACATAATAATTCCATTCCTCCAAGCCATTCAAGACATTCCTATATACGCAAAAACCATAAAATAATTGTGCATAAAAAAATCAAGGAGGAATACAACCACTAACCCAAGAGTCCAAATAGTCGGTACTTTATCTGACTTGTTATCAGGAAAAGAGACACCCATTAAATATGAAGATCCTGGAAATCCAATTGTAACCGTCCAAATCTATGGTCAGACCCTGACTAACGCTTTAGTTGATCTAGGAGCTACAATCAATATTTTGACAACCTCTACTTGCCAAAAGCTTGGCATTACATCAGTAGAACCTACTTCTACTTTGCTAGAATTGGCAGATCGATCTGTAGTTCGACGGGAAGGTACTCTATACGATGTCATGGTTTCTGTAGATTCTTGGGAATATCCAACCGATTTCCTGATAATTAATCCAAAAACCCGACTGGATGGACATCCGCTAATTCTAGGAAGACCTTGGCTTGCTACTGTCGATGCTTACATTGGTTGTCGACAGGGAAACATGATCATAACTAAAGGACCAGACGTTAAAAATCTAGTTCTATATCCTCCAGCACAGCCAAGCCTTCCAATGATCAAAACTAACCAGCATTCTGTGTCATATCTTACTAACAATATCAGATCCCCATTAACTGTACAGAAGGCTTTAGATTTTAAGGACCAAACAGAAGATGATGCCATCAATAATTTCATTAGTCAAACTGAATCTAGACCTCACACACAGTGTTTCATGATAGAAGTAGCGTTTGATAGTGAGCTAGAAGAAGACCCTTTGAAAGATGCACATGACCAAACAATACCAGTGACTGTCATTGCCAACAGTAAAGTAGTGGAAATTGAACCAGGTAAGACCCTAAATATCAATGCCAACCTTACACCGGATCAAGAAACAAAGCTCGTTCACCTGTTACGAAAATATCAAGGAGAATTTGCGTGGGATTACCCTAATATGAAAGGGATTGATCCTCAATTATGCACCCACCACATTTATATAGAAAAAGATGCAAGACCTGTTTGTCAGCCGCAAAGAAGACTCAACCTCCATCTAAAAGAGGTTGTAAAAGCCGAACTTCAGAAACTTTTAGATGTTAATTTTATCTATCCTATTTCCAATAGTAAATGGGTCTCTCCGCTGGTGGTGGTACCCAAGAAAAATGGAAAATGGAGGATTTGCGTGGATTACAGGGAGTTAAATAAAGCCACACAGAAGGATCACTTCCCTCTCCCATTCATAGACCAAGTATTGGACACTTTAGCAAGAAAGAAATTCTTTTCTTTCCTGGATGGCTTCAGTGGATACAACCAAATCCAAATTTCCCCTGAAGACCAGGATAAAACTACCTTTACTTGTCCTTGGGGAACGTTTGCTTACCGAGTTCTGCCCTTCGGCCTATTTAATGCTCCTGCTACATTCCAAAGGGCTATCCTTAGCATCTTTGCAGACTTAATAAATGATGGACTTGAGGTGTACATGGATGACTTTACACCATATGGAGATGATTTTGATCCAGCTTTAGATACCCTGGAAAAAGCCCTACAACGTTGTATCGCTACCAGGCTTTGTCTAAGCCACGAAAAATGTTACATGATGATCACAGAAGGGCTCATTCTAGGGCACTATGTTTCAGCAGATGGCATCCAGGTAGACCTGGCCAAAATCCAAATTCTTTTGCTTATCCCTACCCCCACTACTCAAATAGAGGTATGCAGTTTTCTTGGATTTTCTGGGTATTACAGACGATTTATAGAACATTACTCATGTATTGCTGCACCTCTATATGCTCTAACCGGCAATGTTGATTTCTTGTGGATAGAAAAATGCGACCAGGCTTTCAAGGAATTAAAGAAGCTTGTATCAACAGCCCCAGTCCTTCGAGGACGAAACTGGAATTTACCATTCCAAATCTCATCTGATGCCTTGGATACAGCAATCGGTGCAGTCCTGGGGCAAGAAGAGGATAAAAAACCATATGCTATCTACTATATCAGCAAAAATTTATCCTCTACCGAATTAAATTACACTGTCACTGAAAAAGAATTCCTGGTTGTAATACATGCTATTAATAAGTTTAGACATTATATCACAGGCTATCCCATTGTCTTATATATAGATCATTCTGCTATCAAATATTTGGCAAATAAACCTGTTACAAATGCTAGAATAACCAGATGGTTAATCTTATTGCAGGAGTTCGATATCAAAATCAAGGATCGACCTGGCAAGGAGGACCCTCCAAAGAAAATGCTGAGCAATCAGGGGCCAAGGCTGACCAGCCTGGAGGAGGTACTGAGGAAAGAGATGAGCACTCTGAGGCAGAGACAGCTACCGAGTAGGTCAATCAAGAAGAAGAAGTAGTACAGCCAGGGGGTAGCCCGTTGCAGGACCCTGTGGGTGAGGAGGAATTGGCAGCAGTCCTGGCCAATATGGGGGAATATGGCCAGCCCTCCAGCACAGCAGGCATCCATAATGGACCCGTGGAGGAAGATATACCCGAGGAAGCGCATGCAGAAAAGGCAGAAGAAGAAAACCTGCTTGATGATGAAATGGAAGACACCAATCAGGGACAATCTCTCCCCAAGACGCCGGAAGATATCCCAGACGAAGAAGGAGCAGACTTAAGGGCCAAGCCCTCTGCTGAGGGAAAGGAAATTAAGAAATTAAGGAAGAAACAACAAAGGTTGCTGGGCACTATAGCCAGGCTCCGATAGCAAATTCGAATTTTGAAAGCCAATTTGAGGACACAAAGGACCGCAAGGAAAACGAAGAGGGCCACTGCAGCAAAAACCCGGGGGACAAGAAGGCGACAGATCTATACCCGTTTTGTTGGTCGAAACCCCACTAGGAGACCTACTGCCGAGGAATAGACTGTTGTTCCAAATATCGTGGAGGGATAGACTGCTGTTCCATCTGACCCTGGAGAACGTATGGACATTCCAATGGAACAGCAAGAGGCTCCGATGGTAGAGGGACCACAACAACCCTTTATTCGTGTTAATAAAGAAAAAGAAAGCAAGAAGACCCAGACAAACGCACCACCCTCAGGGGTAATTCGGGTCCTAACCTCTAAGCAGCGTAATAGAAAGGTTCAGGTCAAACTCCCAGCCTGTACGGCTTTATGGAAAAAGGATCCAAAAACAAGGACCTTGCAAAAAATGATGAAGGAAGCTCAGCAAGAAGCTAAGCAGCTGAGAGAACAAACAGTCCCCCGGGAGAAATACGAAGAGCTACAACAGCAACTTCGGGATATTAGTCAGTCCGAGAGCTAGGCCTTTGAAGGGTGGCAAAAGGAGCAAGAAAAGGTTTCTAAGGTAACTCGTCGATTAGATAGTGTTGTTAAGCAGATGGACACTGTGTGTTCCTTGTATAATGATGTTTTGACTTGTAGGGCCCCTGCTAAAAATTATGCTTTATTTTTGCTTGAACGATATTTGCGATTGGAAATAAAAGCCGTTAGGGCAGGTGCACCTATCCACATCAACACTGTTAATGATTTTATAGATTGTTGCAAGCATTATGGAGTTAAGGTTCAAAGGTTATTGTGCGAGTTTTACTTGCACAACCTCGTGCTAGACCAGGAAACTGATTTAAATCCTGGCCCTTTTGTTGGCGATATACAATTCCAAGCCTTTATCTCATTTGGGGTTAATCAGCTGAAATGGCTCAGAGCTTATAACACCTTTTAGAGACAGGAGAATAGCCTAGACTTATGGGTGCGAGCTGAGCCTAGAGACCCAGTGACGTTATGGAGAGAGCATAGGAGCCTTATGAGGATCCCAGGTGTCATCGAGATATTAGGACCCATGCACGAAGACTTGATCCGACATAGTCTGGAATATTTTCTGACTATTAAAGACCTTGCCATCGATGCTGCAAAATTTCGATACCGAACCTCTAGCCCAAACATCCAGCTCAGGGAGCCATTCAAATACGAGAATTTTGAGCTGGCTGCCAGTCGATTGAACCTTTATGGGGAACGTATTCTGCAAGCAGGGCCATCCTGGTTGGGGTATTGATTTCGTAGTCCAATTATTTGGCACCTTGCACCCAGATATCAGGCCTTGTATGAAATGCCTGCGGATCAAATAAATCAGTTCTTTGATAATCTAGTTGCTCATCATGGTTGTCGGCCTCCTCACGAGATCCCCTCTCCGGCCTATTCTCTCACCGACTTGCATGTCAACTATAATGTTTTCATGAGGGCATGAAACAGGGTAAGCAGGGGGGTGTGTGGAGCACTTGAAAGGTATGTTGACAAGCAATTTAGTGGCTTTTCAGTAATATTTGTAACCTTTTCTGCATTGTGAATTCAAAAGAGATAAAGGATTTTAATAAAATGTGCAAGAATTAACAAGGGAAGCTCAATCACTAAAAATTGTCTTTTTTCTATGCAGGGAGAAGTGGAAGCAAGGAGTTGCCGTCCAAAAGAAAAAAGAAGAGGAAGAATAACTGTTGTCCCTCCAGAGGGGAACCGGACGCGAACAAGATCGAGTAAATCAGAGCTGAATAACCCAGGAAAGGAAGGAGGGATACCGAGTCGGCGAACGCGAGAAAGAAAAGTAAAGGATTAACCGATTGGCGAATCCCTCAGGATCTTCGATCCTGAGGGATCACTATTTTACTTATCTTTTTTATCTAGATACCTCCGCCGTTACTCTTATATAAAGGAAAAACGTCATTGAGCAAGGGGACTACTGCTTTTATAATTTTAAGTTTCAGAACAAACTTTGATCATCGAGTCTCACTGAGACCTGGTTTATTATACATTTGTTGATGCATTAATATAAAAGACTTGGTGTTTATTTCATCTCTTCGTCTGGAGTAACCTAAGGCGGTGTACCATTGGCAGCTAAGGGCCCGGCTCCGAAGGACACTTGATTTTGTATCATTATACTGTGATTTATGTGTGGTTTGCTTATCTCTATTACTCAGTAATCTGATACATCTTTCATATGATATGCTATGCTCTGTTATGATCGATATATTAATGATTTTTCCGTGTAATGACTCTGCACTGTATAATTGGATCTCTTCATAGTTGAATTGCATCTTTAACCAGCTATTTCTGTGACAGAGCGTCGGTATGAATGTTACTGTCATTAGATCCATGTGAAATAATACTTGTTGGAACTTGAAAGTAATGTTACTTTGTTTAGAAACATAGTTATATCATCCTTCATTCTCAGATTACTGTATTAGTGCGAAGCGTGTATATATGGTTGATTATTGCTGTTCCATAATTCATCAATGAATGCTGTTCCATAAAGTATATTTTATCTAGTTTGCTTGAAGAGAAAATCAGAGTGTGAATCAGTTGGTTTTGACTCGCAAGATTCAGTTCTTTCGATTGCTGTTCCATTTACTACTGTTCCATTTTACTGCTGTTCCATTTACTGCTGTTCCATTTCCTTTTTGCTGTTCCATTTTACCTTCTGCCGTTCTATTTACTTGCCTTTGTTGTTTTAGTGTGAGAGAAGGTCTAAGGGTGTAGTGAGCCTCAGCAGACGCTGCCTAGCTCCGAAACCTATGGTCCATGCTCTAATTTCCTTTCTATCAGTTTCTAGAGGGATGGGTTATTGCTTCCGTACCCTTGACTGATCAACTGTCTTGAGTGATTCTATCTTTTTGGATAGCTTAGTTACAACTTAGCATTTGTTTAATTTTGTATTTTCTGAACGCTATACTACTAAGCATTACTCGGACGAATAGCCTCGGATTGAGTTACTCTTTGCAATAACAAAACGTTCCCGGATTGATTTATTAATGTGGAATAATTAGAGGTGTGAGAGACCCTAGTTATAGCTCTACATTGAGGTTGCGGATTTGGAATAGCACCAGACATCATAAGAATTTCTTCTACACTCAACGGTGGAGTTTCGTTATGACAACTTGATATACCATGTTCGATGGGTTGAGGAGACGCTCCAGAAAAATTACTAGAAACTGATTGATACCCAGACGGAATAGAAGGACTACCATATAAAAATGTTTCCGGATTTTGAGAAAACATGGATGACCGGTTTGACATATTCGAAGGAGGATAGTAACCTCTGGGTGTTGGATCAAAAGGAATATGAGGTAGTGAAGCAGCGGGACCTGGATTTTCTAAAAACTTCATCAAAGATACGTACCAAGCGTCACTTCGAAAAGGATTGTAAAAAATAGATTCACGCTCCCTAAGTTCTATAGTCGGTTGATTTTCAAGGGGAGTTATATCCTCGTCCAGAATAATAAGTTCTTCAATAGAAATAATTCCCGTTGGAAGATTCTGGGTATTGACACTTCCTACCCTGGGTGAACTAGGAGCACTAGAAACTGGAGAAGCAAATCCTGAGGATGGAGTAGCAGCAGGTTCAGTTTCAGGTAAATCCAAAGTTGCGATGAACAGTAACTGACGGTTAGGATCTCGAAAACTTTGGGACACAAGACCAACTCCAGGAGGAGGATACCCAAGATAACCTGGAATCAGATTCACATTCAGAATATTATATCCTCCCGAAAAACCAGGATTAACCAGACCAAACTGGGGTGGTTGAGGTTGAGGTTGTTGATATGTATACCCAGGGTACGGTTGATACTGATAAACTGGGGTTTTCATAGCACGACCGTATTGATACTATCCCTGGTGCGATTGATAAGTAAATTGAGGTTGACTTTTGAACACCGTACTTGGACCAGGTTGTCCTACAAGCATTTGAACTGAAGTCTAGATTGTAGGTCCAGACTAGGGTACAAAGGTCTGAGGAGTTGATACAAGAACAGTAGAAACTGGAGCTGTCGATACTTCAGAAGTAGGTTGGGTAGATTGAACAGAAGCTTTAGTAGTTGTAGCAGTTGATTGAGGTGGAGTTCGAGGCGAACTAGGCCCAGGCTGATGAACTACACCAGGTGCAGAGGTTTGGATAGTAGACTGGACAGGTTGCTGGGTTGAACCAGAAACCATGGGTTGTCCAGGTTGAGATGACAACTGTACATTAGGTTGCAAAATCTGTTGAGTCTGGGATGGATCCCACACCATATTCATCCCGGGGTAAGGGCCCATAACAGGTTGAGCATATTGAGGACCATAACCAGGTTGAGTGTAGGACTGATAATTTCCAATTCCTTGAACAAAAGATTGACCAGAAGGTGGTTGGGAACCTTGAGATTGGTACTGACCTTGAGGTTGATAACCTTGAGGTGGGTACTAATACTGGGGTTGACGTTGAGGTATATATTGATACTGGGGTTGAGCTTGAGGCACATACTGAGTCTAAGGTTGACCTTGAGGCATATATTGAGTCTGGGGTTGACCTTTAGGCATGTACTGACCCTATGGTATGTAATGACCTTGAGGTTGCCCCCCAGGCATAATTTTACTGCCTTGAGGTTGCCCCCCAGGCGGTATTTGACTGCCCTGAGGTTTCCCCCCAGGCGAGAACGGATTACCTTGAGGTTTCCCCCCAGGCGAGAACGGATTACCTTGAGGTTGCCCCCCAGGCGAATTCTAACTAACTTGAGGTTGCGGATTTGGAATAGCACCAGACATCATAAGAATTTCTTCTACACTCAACGGTGAAGTTTCGTTATGAAGAGTTGATATCCCATGTTCGATGGGTTGAGGAGACGCTCCAGAAAAATTACTAGAAACTGATTGATACCTAGACGGAACAGAAGGACTGCCATATAAAAATGTTTCCGGATTTTGAGAAAACATGAACGACCGGTTTGACATATTCAAAGGAGGATAGTAACCTCTGGGCGTTGGATCAAAAGGAATACGAGGTGGTGAAGCAGCGAGACCCGGATTTTCTAAAAAGTTCATCAAAGATACGTACCAAGCGTCACTTCGAAAAGGACTGTAAAAAATAGATTCACGCTCCCTAAGTTCTATAGTCGGTTGATTTTCAAGGGGAGTTATATCCTCGTCCAGAATAATAAGTTCTTCAATAGAAATAAGTCCCGTTGGAAGATTCTGGGTAATGAGACTTCCTACCCTGGGTGAACCAGGAGCACTAGAAACTGGAGAAGAAAATCCTGAGGATGGAGTAGCAGCAGGTTCAGTTTCAGGTTCCTCAACGAGTTCACCAGTAGAAGAAAAACTACCAGTAAGCTCAGAAACTGAAAGCGGTTCAGAAATATACTCTGTTGCTGGAATGTGATAATTAGGATGAATTACCAAAGATGATTCTCCGACCTCTGGTGACCCAACTCTACTTTCACTAGGTATGACAAGAGCTTTTAGCCCTTCAAGCTGACTTGGCATATATTCGGGAGGCTGCCCCCGAAGTCTACGGGATTGTCTCGGTAATTCAGCCACGATTAATTAATTAATTACTTCACACGAAAACAAAGAAAATCTCAATAAAACCACCTAAAGTCTCTAAAGAACCAAACAATTGAATCACACACCTAACAATCTAAGAGTTCAAACCACACACAAACAATATTTTTCTGTACCAAAAACACTAGTTGGTGATGAAATCCAACCTCACAAAATTCAATATAGAATGGCGGTTGGAACAGTTACCCCGACAACCTGCTTAATGAAACAGACTGACACAAGTTTCTCCACAAAATCGTCTCGAGTGAAGATAACCCCCCAGAGAGTCCAAGTGAGTCTAGTCGATGTCTGTTCTAGGTACAGTGGGATCTTCCTGTTATACGGGACTAGTGTCCACACGGATGCTGCTATTCCCACTAACATGGGTGGCTACCTTAGAAAAAAACAATCAAAGTCTACTATTGATTCCTTTTGTGAAAATAGATGAGAGGAGAACCAAGAGGGCCAACCTGAATCTTGCGCTCGATTCCCTCTCCTTCTTGATAGAGTTTTGTTGCTCGCTCTTTGTCTGCTCAGCTTCAAAAGGAACTGTAGAATCACATCAACATACTACTATGCAAGAAACAAAGATCTAAATTCACAAATAATGTAGGATCAGATGTACATTAACCATATACAAGCATATATAAACAAGTACACCATAATATGGAAGGAAACAAGAATAGCTTTATTCAGATAAAAAGTAGCAAGAGGATTACAACCATGAGCAGCTCTGACCCAACATCATCCTCCAGCTAAGAAGCCCTTCTTCACCTCAAGCAAAGCAAAATCACCCAATATTGTGAATGTACACCAGAATACCAACAACACTTCTCTATAAGTTACAAAATTCATCCTCTGGATCCCTGTAATGAGGGATCCATATATAGATGATTACAAAGAGGTGAGTCATCTTTTGGGATCTTGATTAGTGTTATTTCTCTGATAGTTCCTTCTTCCACTTGGAGAATGAAGATCTCTTACTCATCCCTGGTCGAAAATGGAGTGGCAAGTGTCAGAGGGAAAGCTTCTGGAAGATTCCATGATCTTTCATCTCACATTTTGGTCCCTGCCATTTGTCCATTCCCGACGATTGCACCCTACAGAGGAGAAAAATAGTATGCATCACACCCTGTACATTGGGAAGGTGATATGCATTGCACCCTCAGCATGGAGCTTTCAGTATGGTCCAGTTTTGACTATTTATGAGCAGTTTTCAGTGGCGAACTTCTGGGTGATGATGTAATCAGTTGACCTTGTTCCTTTAGGTAGTGAAGCAACCCTTTTAGGGACTTAAGAGCCCTCAGTTTATGGACATTTGTGATTGGGGTTGAAGTGCCCAAAAATGTCTATAACATTTAACTTGACCATGTATAACTGGGCTGAAGCAGTGGCCAGTAACATGAAGAGGCAGCTCACCAAGTGCCGTCGTGGGGAGGCGAAGTAGTTGAGTTACCGGTCTATTCTGATCCCTCTCATGCTGGAGTGAGTGCCATCACTTCAGTTACAGGACATGGGCTTAGACAGACATAGACCATGGGAGACCTGGATCATTCGTTAGGCACACGTCATGCCACGAGGAGGTGGCGGTCAACCAACATCATGGGGGACACTATTCCGAGAGTGGCTAGATCACCAAATGATATTTGTCGAGGATTGGCCATACGCAGGTATGGATTTTCACGGGGACCCCACATGATGCTTCCTTTTGGAAAGCAATGGGATGATGGAGGTAAAACACTTGATCACACTATTTATGTATTTTGTTTTTTATGATGCTTTTTTTGGATTTTATCATGCATATTCCGTAATCATGTATCTTATGTTACTTGCAGATGTGGGGCTAGAGAGGCCTATGGGACTCGGTTCGGAGGCACGAAGGGATCCACAAGGCATCAGAGAGTTGGCCTTGCTTCCCCTAGCTGGCAGTTCAGTGGAGACAGTAGCCTGTAATCTTGAGGGCCTGACAAAGGAGATCCCAGATTATAGGGGGATCAAAGAGGTCCCCATATAGTATCAGATACATGCAGTAGGAGTGATACCTAAGGTGCATAAACTCTTGCGATGAGTTGCACGAGCAATGATTTCCTATATAGAGCATAAACCACCATAGTAGATGCCTAGGTTTTATTTTCTGCTAATTTTTTCGAGAGACATGTGTCTCGGATGTACACAAACTCTGTTTTTTGACATATACACTTATTTTTTGAGTGCCTCGGTGCACCAAATGACACACACACACACACACACACAAACACACACACACACACACACACACACACACACACACACACACATATATATATACATGCTATCTTATGGTTCATTATTTTGTTCAAATACTTCTATTCAATGTTCGATTACATGTTGCGTAAATGTCTGTCTAATACATGATTTGTTAATGCATGAGTTAGTGTGTTTAATCTCCTTGGAATGTGTTGATATGTAATAAGATCAAAAATTCTTTCCAATAATTCAACATGTAAATACAACCTTAAAATTTGATGATCTACAACGGAATAACACCTGTTGAGTTGGTGGACAACAAGTTGAGAATCTAGGTTCACAACCAATGCACAAATATCGAGGTTAACGCCTCGGTCATAACTCAATAAAAATGTTGTATTCAGTGACATTATTTGTGTTGTAACCTAGACAAATGCCGTGAAGGTCTACTAACTCACTATGAGGATCTTAGATCACCCATGCCACAGAGGAAAGATTCTGGGTACTACGGTAGGGACCATCAGCAAAACCAACGTAAGGTGTAGCAGACATCTATAGAAGAAGTAAGAAAAACACAATAAGTGGTGATTATGCCTACACACCAAGCCATACAAGCAAACACACACTGAAAACACACATGCTGAAAACACACGTATGTACAAATCAGATGCACGAGATTCATGCATAATATTTTTCAGATAAAGCCCATTTTTGGGCTTATCTAGAGGATTCCATTTATAATATCAGCTCATAAGCCCCTTTTTACAAAACACATTTCACAATGTAGGGCCCATGCCACATAGGATTGAATTTTCCTGCCCCCAGCTTATCATTTGCTTGATCATAGAGCAGGACTAGGTCTCCTCCAACAAAAGAATGAGGATGAACAATTTGTTCAAATTGAGTTTTCACTCTCTTCTTTTGAGCTTCAATAACTAGAGAGGCTAGTCAACAGGTCTCGTCTAACCATTCTAGGTAAATAAGATGTTATTCTACCGGAGTAGTGTTCGGGAGAAATTTGACGGCTAATTTAAGATAAGGGATTTCACTCTCAATTGGAAGAGTGACCTCCATACTGTAAACTAATTGGAATAGGGTGAACCTGGTGGCATCTTTCATGGAAGTTCGATAGGCCCATAAGGCAGAAAAAAACATCAGATGCCAGTTGGACTTGTGCATGCCAATGGTGCGTTGAAGCATTGTGACCAAAACTTTGTTGCCAGCTTCTACCTGGCCATTGGCCTGAGAATAATACGGCATCGAACTATCATGCCGCAAGCCCGACTGGGTTGTTAATTCGCAAATTATATGATTACGGAAATGAGAACTGTGATCAATGACGATGGCCTGAGAGACTTTGAAATGTGAAATGACATGATTAAATAAAAATTGCACCGCCATCTTACCTTCATTAGATAGTGTAGGCATCGCCTCAGCCCATTTCATGAAATAATCAACGACAACGATGATATACCCATGCCCCCCAGCTAAGCGAGGTTTACAGGTCATATAATCAATGCCCCATTTGGAAAAAGCGCTGACGGTAATGACAGGGTGCAAAGGAGCAGGGGAAATACACATCTTCCATTGGTAGATTTGGCACGCATGATAAGAGCAGATGGTGAGAATGCAATCCTTGAAAATAGATGGCAAAAAATAACTAGCACAGAGGATATTTTGAGCAATAGCGTACCAGGACATATGACCTCCACAGGTGCCATAGTGGCAATCATTTAAGACTCGTTCGGCTTCCTCGAATGTCAAGCAACGACGGAGAACAAAGTCAGCACCTACCCGATACAGGGTGTCCCCGATAATGTGATAGGGTTGAGAATGATGGCGAATACCGAGCATCCTTAGATAAATCAGAATAAAAGGAGGACATCTAAAGGTAGAAAATAATATCCCCGTACCATGGATCGAGGGTGCTAATAAAAAATAGAGACTTGTCCGGAATATGGTCCTCTGATTGAGAGGGCGTAGTTGCAGATGGTAGGGAGCAGAGCAACTCAGCGAAAACGAGGGATTTCTTAGACTTGGCTGTAGCAAACTCCATGTCAAACTCTTGAAGGATGACAATCCATTTTAAGTATTTGCCCCCCAGTAACTGACGTGATAAGATGTACGTCATTGGGTTGCAATTGGAAATCACCATTGTGGTGCACAACAATATATAGTGACGCAAATGTTGGACGGCATGAACGATGGCCAAGGCCAACTTCTCGACATAGACATATCAAGTTTCCGTATCGAATAGATTGCGGCTGAGATAGTAGACAACATGCGTAGTACCATCATCTTCATCTTGGACTAGAACCATGCTGATAGTGCTATCGGTGGCTACTAAATAAAGAGTATAGTCATGGTGATAATTGGGCAGATGTAACAATAGAGTAGAAACAAGGAGCACCTTGAACTGCTCAAATGAATCTTGTGCAATGACATCCCAGACAAAAGGGGTATCCCGTTTTAATAATCGCGTATAGCCTTTAGCTACTTTAGCATAGTTTGGAATAAAACAGTGTAAGAAATTTTCTTTTTCCTGCAAACTTTGCAATTGCTGCAAAGAAGAAGGAGGAGGAAGATTCAAGATGGCTTCAACTTTAAGGGATCCAAGCGGATGCCCTCTTTGGAGATGACAAACCCAAGAAGTCTACCAGATTCAACGCAGAAGACACATTTATGCGGATTAAGCTGAATACGATAGTGCCAACAGCGAAGAAATATTTCATGAAGGTTTTTCGGATGGTCTAGGCGCTTTGCTGAATGAGTCGGCAGGTCATCCAGGTAAGGTTGCGCAATGTGTCGAATATCATGGAATGCATAAGACATTTCACGTGGGAAGGTAGCATCAACATTTTTTAGACCAAAAGGGAATTTCTTATAGGCGAAAGTACCCCATAGACAAATAAAGGTGGTCTTTTTTTGATCTTTGGGTGATATATTGATCTGGTTGTAACCAGAGAAGCCATCCATAAATGAATAAATCTCACTCCCAGCACACTCATCAATGAGTTGGTCAATGAAAGGTGTGGCGAAATTAATTTTGGGACATGTGCGATTAATGTTACAATAATCAACACATACCCTAATAGTGCCATGTTTCTTGGTCACAGGTACAATATTAGAAACCCAATCTATAAGCAGGATAGAGTAAATAAAACCAACTTTAAGAAGCTTTTCAACTTCCACTTTGATAGTTGCAGCCTTTCGATGGTGCATGGGGCGTAAACGCTGTCGAATAGGTTTAGCACCCGGATATGTAGGTATTTCATGCACCACAATGCTAGGATCGATGTCGGGCATCTCTTCATACGACCAAACAAAAACATCACAAAATTATTGAAAGAGATCAGTATAAGGTTGAATCTCCTCTAGAGTACAGGTTACTCCGATGTGGATGTGCTTGAAAACCCCTGGATTAATAGAGATGTCAATAGGTTGAGTTTGCGTAATGTTCCCCATATTGCCCTAAAAAAAAGCTTCATGGATTTGAATAGGTGTCTGAAGGGGTTGGGAGGGGACACAGGAAGCAAACTGCTCAAGAAAAATAAGCATAGCCCCATGGGTAGGTGGAAACGAGGAATGATGGTGATGATCATACCAAGGGCAATCCTCATAAGACATAGTCTCAATAATCGCTTCATCTGAAGGAAAGACTTCCTGTAAGGGATCCGAAGAAGCACCATCTCCAAGCCAAGGGGATTGGAAATACGAGTCAAGAGCCCTACTCAAAGGAGTAGGTTCAGAAAATGAAGCCGATGCAGAGACAATTTCAACGTAGTTGAGCTCGGCAGGACTCAACGGCATGACATCACCCCAAGATTCTATTCGATCAGTAGGAGGAAGAACCCATGGATCAGAATGAACAGAAATCATATTGACGGGAGCGATGTTTGGAGGTGGGAGCGAAAAAACACCCATGAGGGAAGGATCTTTAAAAAGTCCAACACCCACACTCTCATACAAAACGGAGGTATGCTCCACGAAAGGCACATTGCTATCGAAAGAAGAGGAGACGAAGAAGGATAGTTGGTCTACTGTGACAATCTTCCCTTGATGGGGAAAACGAAGGACACGAAATAGAGATGAGGCCATGGCTCGCTTGGCATAGGTCCAACTTCTTCATAAGAGGAGGTTGTAAGTCAACTTGGCATCAACAACTTTGACCACAACTTTGACTTTCTTCCCTTCCAGAGTAATAGGTAGACATTGGAGTATACCGTAAGGATGAGAGTCTCTCCCATCGAAGGCTTCCAAGGTATTGGGAGACTCGCTCAGGGTTGGAGAACCAATAGCCTTCCAACAAGCAATAGACATGATGCAAGTAGAAGCGCGTTCATCAATAACACTATGGTGAATAGTCTTAGAATTGATTATGACTTGAATAAGGAAGGCTATTTGGTGAAGCCGTCTTGGTACATGATTTTCAAGGTCAAAAGTGATCAAATCCAAGTCAGCCAGGTCAATGCCACCAATGGCCAATAGTAATGACTTCCTCTGGGAGGGATAGCTCTGGAGGACCTCTAACGCAGACATAGACGAAGGAGCTTGGGCTAAGTCCTCAATGATGCTATAATGATGAGAAGCACGAGCTTGAGGGTTGTACAAAGACTTCCAGAGCACTCCTTTAGGAGGAGGTCGAATGACCGACTCAGTACTACGTCACTTGATATGGAGCGGACCCAAACTGGATGGAGGAGCGCTAGAGGGAACCTCAGTTTCCTTCCCAGTGGGCAAAGGATACTCTTTTGACCGTGTACTGATATGGATGGGAATTGTTCCAACCATAAAAACTTGAGAGCCAAATGGGGAAGAGGACTGAGATGGAACAGCCACCATTTGAGTCTGTTGCGAGGGAAAAGGATCTTTAAGCACAGCAGGAGTCCTAGGGGCACCTTTTAACAAATGACTAACCTTAGAACACCTTGGGCAGTCTTTAATATAGTGATCCTCGTCACAAATAAGACAAGGGTACTTAGGTTTGCGCTTGGTACCTTCCTTGGCTAGAGGCTTAGGGGATCCTGCTTAGGTTGATCGGCTTTATTCTTTCCTTTTCCCTTCTTCTTACCTTTCAAGGTTTTGTCTACCGAGGTGGACTGAACGACGTTAACCTCAGAAGTCTTACGGAATTGGATGAAGCCTGGGAAGCATTTCATTTGGAGCATTAGATTTTTGCTTCACAGGGTTGGTAGGAGCTTTTCGAGAGGATGCATTAATGGAACCTATGACACCGTCCACAGATGGTGTTGATGGAACTTGGGAAGTTCCGGGTCCCGGGGCATCTGGCAAATAATCATATAGTGTACCAGACTAGGAGTAAACCAAGTCGAGGTACTGAGCATGCGCAATGGCCTGCTCTTTAGTTACACATGCCCCCATAGCAATGTCCCAGGCTATCGGATCGACGAATGAGTTTGTAAACCAATCGGTCAGAAGCTAGTCGAGGATCCAACACTTAATTAAACGATGATGATGCCTCCATTCATGAATGTGATTGGAGATATGGGTAGCCGTGTTCTGTTTCAAAGATGTTAGGAGGTGTGTGCCCATTTCATATCGAATTGGAAACTGAAAATGAGTTAAAAATGCCATAGCTAACGAGTTAAAGTCCTGAAAAGTGCTGCGAGCCAACTCAATGTACCATTTGGCAGTTGAACCAGTGAGAGTCTGTTGAAATAGGCAGAGCCGGATTGAATCATCAAGACATGAATTCGATGAACACCATAGGTGATAGGTCATGACATGAGCTTGGGGATCTTCTTTAGCTTTACCATCAAATTTGGGATCACCAGGAATCTTAGTTGGAACCCATGGCCAATATGGATTATGAAGAATAGGATCATTGGTTAGTTTGGACACATCTGGTAATTCCAATGTCACCAAAAAGGGTAATTGAGGGTTGAAGGACATCTAAGGCCATGGGTAAGAAACAACACTAGAGTTCCATCCAGTTCTCGGCTGCCCCCATTGATTTTGTCTAGACGGATTTGGCCTGTAAGGGTTTTGTCCGTAGGGATTTTTTCAATAGCGGTTATAGCTATAAATGGATGGTTTACCCTAGATTTGATCCCATGCATTCTTCTGATTACCAACTTGACCCACAGGAGCAATGTATGGCTGCTGAAAATTTTGATAAGGGTTAACCTATGGTTGTTGATAATTTTGGTATGGGGAAAATTGAGTTTGCCCTTGGGGCTACTGGAAACCATAAGGCGGCTGGGCTCCAAACTGAGCCTGGGGGCCAGGTTGTATTTGTTGAGTAGGTTGGATTTGGTGCCCAACTTGAGTTTGAAGACCGGACTGGGTTTGGAGCCCAGGCTGGGGCTGAAAATTGGGTGGAGCTTGAGAAGCAATCAGCATTTGAGTGCCCAGTTGAGCAGGCCCAGATGGATGTCCTTGGGAGAACTGAGACTGAGCCATCTAGCTAGAAGGTTGACCTGAATGAGGTTGAGGTTGACCCATTTTCCCAAAAGGTTGAGCTTGTTGGGTGTTTGGCTGGCCTTTCACAACGGAGGGTTGCCTTGACTGACCAGATGGTTGAGCAGACTAGACAATAGGTTGGCCTTGTTGGATCTGAGGTTGACCAATTTGTCCAGAGGGTTAACTGGGCTGGATAGTCGGTTGACCTTGTTGAACGTGAGGCTGATTGACTTTCCCAGAAGGGAAGCCTTGTTGGACACCAAGTTGGCCTTGTTACATGTAAGGTTGTCCCGGGTTACCAGAAGGTTGCCCGAAGTATGTAAAAGATGAACCATTGAAGGCTGAAGGTTGTCCTTGTGGGCTGACAGGCTACCCTGGATAAGGTTGACCGTAATATAGTTGTCTGTGAGGCAGTTGCCCATATGATGGCTGACCTTGATAGGGTGGCCCTTGAACATTCGAAGGTTGTTCTTGGCCACCATGATAATTGGTGGTACCCCAAGCAACAGATAACGGAACTAAGACCTCAACCGTGGGTTGAGATGGCATAGATCCAAAGTGATAGATATGATTTCCTTGAGGATCATAATAAAGAAACGGATTATGCGGATCCAAATTTTGAAGAGCCTGGAAATATTGATCATATGCCCCCCCTGTTGGAATGGAACTAGAAGAAGGCGGGGTACTCAGTGCAGGATTAACAACTCCAGATGCAGATGTCGACGGACCACTATTTGTAGGACTAGCTGAAGGTCTAGCAACAGTAGTCACCACTGAAGATGCAGTGATGGTACTGACAACAGGGGTTGAAGAAGCCACACAAATGGCTGGAATAGTTGGAACAGATGCGACAGTCACATTATGAATCTGGGGCTTAAAAGGCTCCGAGGTCAGAGTGTGGTACAAGACCACATGGAACTCATAAGGGGAGATCTAGAACCCATGATATCTACCAAAGCATTATAGCGTAAAGGCAACGAGATACCAAGAGAGGTGACATGAAAGGGTGAAGTTTCCGTAGATATAGGGATTTCACGTCCTGCTATAAGGTTTCTTCACCGGAGACAGGGTTCGTCTCATCCATTTTGGAGGAATACATTGGAACTGAAACACCAAGAGGAGTAATGGGAAAGTATTCTTTGGAAGGTTCCCAAATAAGGTTCTAATGAATATCATAAGATTCGTCCTCTGGAGCATGAGATTTGAGTGGTTGGATACTTAGAATAACAGGAAGAGTATCACTAACAACTAGTACCTCAGAAGCGACAGAAGATGGAGATCCTTGGTCACTTGGAACGAGGGACGGGATTGGTGATTCGGCCAGGATGATTTAACTCAAAAACCCTAGGGAAAACTAACGAGTAAGGAAATTAACCCTAGGCAAACTAAAACACAAACAAGATCTAACAAGGAAAATGTGAAAGTGGCCAAATAAATGTTAAGACACAAGAACAAAACTTGACCTTTTCATCTTTAGAGAGGCGAGAAAAGGATGAAACAATGACTCTAGTCGCCTTCGAATATTTAATGACCTTGAAAGGACAAGTGCTCAGATGGACCTTTTATTTTAGGGAGTCCAAAAAGGAATGAAAGTGACTACTCTGGAGAACTAGGCAAAAGGTTTACCAAACAACCCGTAAAACTGCATATACACCTTGGCGATCATATGAAAACGAAGGACTTTCCGTATGACAATCAATCTTCTTGAATGCTATGTTCGGTGTGTTACGGTTTGCAAGGCAATAGACACAGCTTCCTAAGGATATAGAATGATAACCTAATGGGGTCTCCCAACATATACTCGATGGTACTGGGAGCGCAAGTCCGTACTAGCAGCTATTGAATCACAGAAGGAGGAATCACCCAACCTTAAGTGAAAGCAATAGTGACTAGGTTTAACGACGCTAGAGCATGTCTCTAGCCTAGACCTCTAAATAATGTGAGTTATGTTCCAATGCATTGTTAGGTTTATTCGTTCATTTTAGAGTTGATCTTGAATTACGTTTCAATTTCCAGGCCTTACCGGATGTATGTCAAAACCTAGGATGCAACTAGAATGAGTAAAGCATCTTTCACTTCGATGAACTCCTACTTACAGAAGGGTAGAGAGATCATTCCCAAACCAAGACAAAGCCAATATCAGCGAATGCAGTCACTCAAAAGACACAATGTATAAACACATCAATCCCTACAACACATCGATACTACTAATGAGAGATTTAAAGTTTGCCTTCTATTTTTTCAAACATGAAAAACTTGGAATGTAAAATGTACTTTCACTTTCGCATACTAATGAATGCAATATTTTTATTTTGATAGTTTTGAATTCTAAAGAAACAAACAAGCAAGCATGAAAATTGATTGATCCAAACAATTGTAATCTATGTCTGGTAGTGAAACAATCGAATCAATATGTAAATTGGTCCAATAAATAACACCAAACACCAATCAGCTAGAAACAAGCGATGGAAAAAACCTCAAGCAAACCAATAGGAGGGTTGCAGATGAATCTTTGGATAGACAAGTAACCAAGCCAAATAATTCAAAACTTGAAAAACTAGTTCACAAAGCTCAAAAATGCAAGATTCACTTCAATGAAACCGAAGAGTAAGCACCTTAACTAAAAGCAATTAAAACAAGCTAATAGATAAGAGAAAGACAACAAGGGATTAACCAAATTGGTAAATTCAAGAGGCATAATTGAAAAAAAAACAATTTTACAGAAATCATCGCGGGTATAACACCAGCAACTAGTGCCAATCAGTCACTAGATGTAGCAACAGAGCGACGTCGTCGCGAAAGTACGCGTCTTTCATGCGACGGGTCGATTTCAAGAATCCTCGCGACTGTGCCACAAGATTCAGTGATGCACAGACTTCCAAAAAAAAGACAACGCGATGTCGGCGTGACTTTTTAGCCTTTTGCAGTGATGAATTTAAAAATAATGAAAGGTAAATGAAAACTCCCAAACAAAGACCAGTCTATCCTTACAGACAATAAATGGATTTCCCAGATTGACCCAGGTAACCCAAAAGACTGATGGTTCAATCCCAAAATCTAAAAGGCACTAAATCAAAATCAAGAAAAAGAAAACAAGAAATAAACAAAGGATGGACTCCCCAACAGAGTCGCCAACTTGTGATGCAGGAACGTGTTCCCTTTGCGGACAAAGGCAACTCCTCTAGCCCTAGAGTGGGTCTAGTCACAACAAAGACAGATCAAAAATTGATTTCCTGAAACAGTCATCATTGGAGGCCTACCTCAAATTGGTGGTTGATGAAGTTCCGTTGCACTGCTCCAGCTTCCATTTCCTTCTCCTTAATGAGCAATTAACTTGAAACAATACAAGGAAAACAACAAAGCACGTAATCAGGAAACAACAATCATCTATTTACTGACAAAGTCAAGAAGTCATGAGCTATCAAGTAAATTACATACAAGACATAGGAAAGCATCATTAATTGTATTAATAATGAATCAAGAGCAAGCTTACAACCAAGTCTTGACGTCGCAAGCCTTCTCAGAGGGTCTAGCTAGTATGTTTCTCATGCATTCGCTCTTCAAGGATGGATCTCCCAACATACATTGTCTCTCTCTCACTCATAAGATTTAACACAAAGTTAAGGGCACTCCACAACCTTCCACAATCTACCAAAAATCCCACACTTGTCACACCCACACCCACTATCTATCAAACTCAAAAGCACTAGCAACACTGCCCCACCAAAAGAACTAGCAAATTATAGCAAAGGTGAGTGCTTTAATAGGAGAAGGAGTCTCCATGAAATGTAGGAGGAAGAGCTCATCCTTAAGGAAGGTAGCAAAAATGATGGAACCACCATACCAGAGGGGGAAAGGTGACCCAAACTATCCCAACAACCAGGTTTGGAGGCATCCAGAAGGCTGACTATTGAAATGAATTCGCCTAATCTAGATTGTTGCAGGTCATAAACTAATTCTTCGCGATGACATCACTAGGAGGCAATGAACGCAGACCCATCGTTGCTATATACAACTCATAACCTCGCACCAGGGCTAGAAATCTGATCGTCATGGGAAACAGATGTACTCTTGCGACGGAGTCACGATGAAACCATTATGGACATGGGAACGTCATGTATATTAAGGTTTTACTCGCAACGAGGCAGAAACTTAGGGAAATGAGGGTCAATTGTCAGCAGCAGAGAGCATTTGCTTAATCTTCTTACATCAGTGGGAAGATATGAACATGTTTATTTGACACATGACACAACAGAAGGACTGAGATGATGACAGTGAAAAATTACTATGTAACAGTGTGTAGGGAGTAGTCTTTTGTCATGCTATAGCAAACTTCTTATAGAATTCTTCAAATTCCTTGTTGCAAAAGTCTCCACCGTTATCCGTCCTCAACACCTTTATCTTCTTCTCTGTCTAGTTTTCCACCAAAGCCTTAAATTCTATAAACTTGTCAAATAATTCATATTTCTTCTTGAGGAAATATATCCATGTATTCCTTGAGAAGTCATCTATAAATGATACATAGTTCATAGACTTACTCAGTGATGGAACCTTCATAGGTCCAAACACATCACTGTGCACAAGCTCTAATATATGTTTCACCCTCTTACCACCAGAGGGGAAACTCACCTGATCTTGCTTCCCATATACACAATTTTCAAAGAAATCAAAATCCAAAGAACTATCAATAATACCTTCTACCATACCTTTACCATGAAGTATTCGAAGGCCCTTCTCTCCAATATGTCCAAGCCTTTGATGCCATAACATGGTTTTTTCTCTAGAGACCACTAGATTTTTTGCTCCACTTTCAAGTTCCACAGAACTATTGCACCCATCAATAATAGTGCTACCTTGCCGCTTGTACAAAGTTCCAATCTGAAATGCCCACATCAATACCAGTGCTCCTCGGACCATCTGTTAGTAAACTATATATTACAGAGCAATGGAACACATAAAATATTGCAGAAATATAAACACAGAAAATGCATAAAACAAGAGAGACACAGATATACATGGTTCACCTAGTTTAGGCTACATCCACGGAGAAACAGTCAGTCCTTATTTTATTATATTATCTAGCAAACTGAAGAGATACATCCTACAACAGATCCGTTGTGACACCCTCTTCGCTCTCAATCTCCTTGCTCTTGCTCACTCATTATATAGATATGATATAGATGCAATATAATTCCCTCATATTTAGTGAGGGGTTGCCTTCTAGGGCAAAAAACCCTAACTTAAACATAACTTCTACCGTTAGATCATCCGCCTAATTAAATGGCCCAGATTGACTAGAAATTACTAGACTTTTACAAGGCAATTTTACATCTATTTTTAGCTTCAGGGACGCTGCCCCTGAACCCCCGCTGGGGGGCTGCTGGCCCTTGGACCCCTCGGTCGGGGGCGATTAGCCCCCCCAGAGCCCCGCGGGGGGGACAAGTCGCCCCTGCGTGGAGGGGTATACAGTCTTCCTGGGATATACATTCGGCTGAAACCTTTGAATACAAAAGATAATCAGGCTCCACACCTAACAATCTCCCACTTAGAGACTGATTATAACAACTCCACGGCTGCCTCATTTGCTAGACAATGACTTCACTTTGGACCTGTCTATTTCTCATCTTTGTCATCATACTTGAAGACCAATTGAAACTAAGTAGATTCTTAGTTTCTCCCTAGTTACAACTTTTGTTAACATATTTGCAGGATTTTGGCTAGTGTGTATCTTTTCCAGCTTCAACTATCCATCTTCCAATGCTGACTGTATGAAATGGTGCTTGATCTATATATGTTTAGTCTTGGAATGAAATGCAGATTTTTTTGCAAGATGTATGGCACTCTAGCTGTCACTGTATAACCTTCCCAACTCCCGCTTCTTACCCAATTCATCCAGAAACCTTTGTAACCAAATCATTTCTTTACTAGCTTTTGTAGTAGCAACATACTTTGCTTTTGTTGTTGAAAGTGCAACAGGACTTTGGATTTTCGAAACCCAACTTACAGTTGTTCCACCTAAGTAAATACATATCATGTAGTGCTCCTCCTGTTATCTCTGTCACCTACCATATCTGCATCAACATATCCCTATAGAGCAATGTTTGAACCACCAAAGAATAATCCTTGATCTATGGTACCTCTCAAATACCTGAGAATCCACTTCACCTCCATCCAATGCTCTTTTCCTGGATTGTTCATGTACCTGCTTACAACTCCCACTGCATGTGTAATATCAGGCCTTGTGCAGACTATTGCATACATTAAGCTTCCAACTGCTGATGCATATGGAACTTTAGACATATGAACCATTTCTTTCTGAGTCTTGGGACATGCCTCTTTACTTAATTTGAAATGGCTAGCCAAAGGTATACTAACTAGTTTTGCATTTTGCGTATTAAACCTTTTCAACACCTTTTCTATGTACTCACTTTGAGACAATGTTAATTTGTGATTCTTCGTGTCTCTAGTTATTCTCATACCAAGGATTTGTTTTACAACACCCCAATCCTTCATTGCAAATGAGTTTTCCAATTTCCTTTTGAGCACATTTATTTCCTACATGTTAGAACCTGCAACAAGCATGTCATCTACATACAATAACAATATAATATAGCTGCCATCATTTTGCCTTTTGAGATAAACACAATGATCAGAGTGACATCTAGTATAACCTTCTTTAGACATAAACCTGCCAAATTTTAGATACCACTGCTTTGGAGCCTGTTTTAATCCATACAAGCTCTTCTTCAACCTGCATAGTAGTTTCTCCTTCCCTTTTACCTCATATCCTTGTGCCTACTGCATATATATCTCTTCCTCCAAATCCTCATGGAGAAAGGTTGTGTTTACATCTAACAACTCAAGATGCAAATCTTCAGCTACTACTAGACTTGAAATAGTTCTGATTGAAGTCATTTTCACAATAGGAAAAAGTATCTCATCAAAGTCTATACCCTTTTTCTATGTAAACCCCTTCACCACAAGTCTAGCTTTGTACCTTTTTCTATCTCCATCTTCTTCCTTTAGCCTGTAAACCCATTTATTCTACAATGCTATTTTACCTGTAGGCAACCTGACTAAGTCCCAAATCTGGTTATGTGCTAAGGAGTCCATCTCTTCTTTCATGGCTTTCTCCCACTTCTTCATGATTTCTACCTACACTGCTTCTTCATAACATTCTAGTTCACCAAAATCAGTCAACAATACATAATATAATGAAGGAGAGTATCTTTCAGGGGGTCCACTTATCCTGGTAGATCTTCTAACACCACTTTTAGGTGTTTGAGGTGCTTGTTGCTGTTGTGGTTGTTGTTCTAGCTGTTGATCATTACGATTTTCAGGCACCATCACTTTTCCTGTGATATCATCAAGCACTGTGTATTCTCTGTTTTCTTTTTCCTGTTTATTTTCCTACAACTGATTCTTATACAAGACCTTTTCATTGAATATTACATCTCTGCTTCTAATGATTTTGTGATTTTCATAATCATATAAGTGATAACCAAAATCATTAACACCATATCCAATAAAGGTACATTTATTTGATTTTGCCTCAAGCTTTGCTCTATTTTCTTTATTAATGTGGACAAAGGCTTCACAACCAAAAGTCTTTGAAAATGAGTAGTTTAACTTTTTACCTATCCATGCCTCCTCTGGAATACCACCATCCAAGGAACTTGAAGGCCCTCTATTTATTAGATAAACAACAGTGTCTACAGCATCTGCCCAAAATTGTAAAGGCAATCCTACATACAATCTCATGCACCTTGCACGCTCCATGATTGTCCTGTTCATCCTTTCTGACACACCATTTTCTTGTGGTGTTCTTGGAACTGTCTTCTCTCTGCGAATTCCATTCTCTGAACAGTACCTATCAAACTCTTTGCTACAATATTCACCTGAGCAGGTCCCCATACATCTGTATGCACAAGCTCTAATTTTTAGCTCTTCTTTTCTTTCGCAACTCTAAGGAATCTGACTCTCTTCTGTTTTCCATAAGCACAATTTTCACAGAATTTTAAATCAACGTGCTTTAAACCTGGCAACAAATTTCTTAAGTGAAGAATTTGCATCCCCTTCTCACTCATGTGCCTGAGCCTATGATGCCACAATGTCGTATCCTCTCCTATAGAGGTTAAAGCATTAACAAAATTAGAAATACCATTGCATAAATACAATGTACCAACCTTTTCTCCTTTTTCTATTATTAGGGATCATTTTGTGACCTTCCAGGTTTTATTTGTGAAAGTAGTTACACAACCTTCACCTCCCAACTGCCCTATTGAAATCAAATTTTTCTTCAGATCTGGAACATGCCTTACCTCCTTCAATAGCCACTGATTTCCATTTTTTTGTTTTATGAAAACTGTACCCATTCCAACGATTTTACAGGGTTTATCATCACCCAATCGAACCTGTCCAAAATCTCCTTGAACATAA